>JASANE010005199.1:0-43589 GCA_030248225.1 Trileptium ribeirensis | reverse complement strand
AAACTTTAAGGGTTAGCTTTGTTACTATCGTAAATCTTGAGATGTGTGTTCCCATTTAATTCACGTGTCCAAAATACGCAGGTCCTTGTCTGACATACAAACTATCATTTGTCCATATCAAAGATAACTTCTATTTTTAAGAGTGATCGTGAAGGCTAAATCTGTTTTAAGGCGGAATCGCAATTTTGTTTCCTAAGACCCTTAAAAAAGAACGTAAATTTGTATCATCCAATATTAATTTTAATCTGGCTCAACTAATAAAAGCCATCTTAAATTACTCTGAAAATGCCTCAAAATTTAAACTTGCCTCTTCTAAAGATAGAGTTTAGCATGGAAATTTGAACTTAGCTGATAATAAAGCTAAACATTTCTTATAAGTTTCTATAGCTATCTCGCTGCAACCATAAGCGTTGAAGTTTTAGTATAAATTCCGTTACTTAACAAGGCCCATGTCAACTTTAGGGCCCGGACGTTATAACGTTAGAAAAGGAACAGCTTAGAGCGGGGGGTTCAGGGGCGGGAGCCCTCGACTTAGTCTTAGGCTTAGTACATGCTTCATATAGGAACCTTAGCTTAAGCTAAGACTAAGGCTTAGGCTTAGTATATCGTGAACGGCATGGCATGCATTATTCTTCGGCCTCTAAAGTTGACATGGGCCCTTAACAAAATAGCGAGTTTATTTAGATTCTTGTTTTTAAATCTTACCTGTTCCGTGAACTTTGCCAAAATTAACATTTTGACAGGCTGAACATGAAAGTTCCTTGCATCCAAACTTAACTGCGGTTGCAGTCGTGGATAGAGTAACAATAAGCAGCAGGCCAATTAACGAATTCATAATCAATATCCTAAAATAGAACATATGTATATTAATTACTAAGCGCCTCGGTATGCGTAGTGTCAACTACCGTGAAAATACAACTTTATTGTCACAGCCGTCAGGCTGCAACATAGATTTCACCTTTTGTCAGAGTGTGCATTACAGCTTTAATGACACTGCACTGCACGAATCTCTTATAGTCATGAAAGCCTTTTAGGTACCGACCGCTGGAGTCTGCATGCCAGGCAAAAATGGCATGCAGCAAACGTCTCGGATTTGTTGACTACAATTGAGGTCAAAAACGTCAGAATTTCCGAGAATTGATGACATCGAAAATTATATTATCAGACTTGTTCAAGGCTGAATTACATTAATGCTATTTCGTAGACAGCATATTCCGAGAACACTAAAGTAGAATAATTTGACATGTTTTCAAAAACCATATATTATGTTGAACCATCGTAAAGTTTATATTAAGTAACTATATGTAGTACAGGCGCATAAATTCTATTGTTAATAGCAACATGACTGCTGTGACGTCTTCTTTTTCAAGAGAAGACTTTTTTCGTTTTGAAACGAAAGTTCTTGACGCATCGTATGTGTTTGCAACAAGTAGCTGTTTTAATTTGAGTTTGAAAACAGGAAATAAGAACAAACAATAAATAAAATATATTTGGACGACTAGCTATGTAATAAACCAACATATATTAATCCGCCCACAAGATATAACTCAGAAAATCATCATAGGAACTCATTTTGACCGTAGCTGTCACAATTTTAGATTAGAAATGCCTTAAAGGCACAAAATAGTATATTGATTAAACTTCTTTTCAACAAATATGTAGGTTCTGTAGCAAAATTAGACGCATTTTCTATTTTAGTGCACCAAAGTTCTAATCGTAGTTGAGAAAAAACTGACAACATTATAGCATAAATGAAAATTTTTGGTAACAGCGATTCAAAAGTTCCTGGAAACTACAGAATGGGACTATGAAAAATATCAAACTCAATTTTTCAATCGCTTAATAGGAACAGAAACGCAAATTCTTCTGGCTATAAAAGCGATAAACTATGTCGTCTGCTTCCAAACTAGCACCGTAACACTCCCGCGAGGTAGGCGCTTCTTTAGGAAATCTATTGAAGTTGTTAATAACAAGTCAATGTTATTTAATCATTTTGTTATCTCATCTTAGCTTGTTAGCCCATCTAACAGCATTTTATTTACTGAAGAAACGTAAAAGTTCTCATGGCTAGCTGAATTGGATAATGTCTTGCTACAGATGTTTTAATCTTTTAAAAAAATACGGAAACTATAAAAGGTAAAAATTATTCAAGTGCCTCGTGATTTTAATTTAAATGAGAGACTCCCCGGCCATTTCGCTTTTTATAGACAATCACTAACCTCACAAACCTGGCTCACAAACTGTAACCTTACAAACTTTAGCCTCACAATCTGTAGCCTCAAAACTCTAGCCACAAAATTCTAGCCTCACAAACTGGTAACCTCGCAAACTATAGCCTCAAAAACTCTAGAATCTCAAAAACTCCTAGCCTCACAAAATCTAGCCTTCAAAACTCTAGCCTCACAAACTCTAGCCTCCACAAACTCTAGGCTCACAAACCCTACCCCTCACAACCTCTAGCCTCAAAAACTCTTGCTCCTAGTATCTAGCCACACAAGCTATAACCTCGCATACTCTAGCCTCACAAACTCTAGGCTCACAAAACTCTAGCCCTCACACAACTCAGAATCCACAAACTCTAGCCTCACAAAATTCCAGCCTCACAAAACTGTAACCTCGCAAATTCTAGCCTCAGAAATTCCAGCCTCGCGAACTCTAACTCCTCAAACTTTACGACATGCTGCTAGACTCTGACTGTAGCTCACCTGCTGATTCTTGTTATTGACCGACAGAAGACTTCCTTAGTAATGAGAAACACTGCCGACTTATATGATATATATCTGAAATATCCAAAGATGGGACATTTAAAAGTGTAAAACTAAAACTCGTTGACGGCAAAAATCTTGACGGTTAAGTAGAAAAGAATCCATTTTGCAAACCACATTTGCGAACTTTAGAGAATGTATTTGCTTCTCCAATTCTCCAAACATTATTCATAATAAAGGTTTGAACAAGCCTAAAAAAGGTCTTTTAATATGCTCCCAAAAACACAATTCCCGTATTTACTATTTCTATGTATATGTCTTTTGCACAATCTCAAAATCTTTGTCTTTTCCGCTTCAGTCTTTCCGATACATGAGCGAGTTCCGTGTTTGATATGAAGTCAACTTTGTTTGTTTTTGAAATCTGTCAACATTTTCTGGTAAACTCTTCCTAAATATTTCGTTTCAATCTGACATTACTTTGTTTTGGTCAACGGCCGGGTCGTTAAATAGCCAGGTAACGCCCGGTCGTTGACACTTTTGCGGTCGATAACGCCCGCAAATCCGATAACGAAAGCCGACCGGTGGTTAACATTTTTTCCCACGATCATCATTTGCAAGTCGTTGGTACATCGGCACTCACTCGGCCTGCTGATGCCTAGATATTTACCATAATCCTCAATAATCAAGATGCAAGGGTTTTGTACCATCTTGTCGTATTAAAACATATAACATATATGTTGTTATTATAAAACAAATCTGTGTCAACATTTAATGATAGCCTCAATGGCGGCCTGGCCTAACACTAAGTCTTGTTATAGTCAGCCTACACGTAAGGTTCTGCACAGCTTTAGTACGCCGTGTAAATCCTTCAGATACAAATCGATGGTTGAACAAATGCTGAAGAAGCGAATTGGTATGGTTGAAGGAGAAGCTTCTTGCGAAGTTAGTCGTCGATTTGCCGTCGCCGAACCGTTCAGTCGCCGGGAGTCTCTTGAGCGAGGCGTTGGCCGTTCGACTTCAAAGCTAGCCCGTTGCCTCGACACTAGCAGGAGCTGAATATTTTCTGCCAGGTTTCAGCTTATTAGATACCGGAGAAGCAGCCCTGGCGCACGCTAGGGTGTGGCTTGTTTTTGTGGAATAAAGGCTAGAGGTAACCTAATCAATTTTCCCGCATGCTCCCCACTTTGGAGTAACGCGCACAGGGTAACAACAGCCGCGCACTGGTTTATCTGACTGAATGTTTTTATCAAAAAGCGTGTATACGTTTAACCGAAGGTTTTTGATGATCGGTGGTGGCAGCGTAAACGTAACTCTTTTTGTCACCACTTTATAAAAAGGACTAGCTTTCCCTCCCGCGACCCCTAATATTGGCGTGTTTTTGCCTTCCATTCCGTGTGATGCCAGATAGAGGGAACTAACCAGTATGGGAGTATGTCTAAAGGCGTTATCACACGCTCAAACTTTTTGCACAAATTTTGATCAAAATTTTTTAGCTCAAATTTTGAACAAAGTTTGAAAGCATCTTTTTTGTATTTTTGGTAAATTTGTATGTGTGAACAGTGATCAAACTATTCAAGTATATTCCTGTAGCCAATCACCAACAAGATTCATTACTAGAAGAAGTTTGAACTCAAGTTTTGTTCTCAAATTTTGCAATATCGCGATTTTTCGTTCAGAATTACCGTCCAATTTTCGGTCAAAATTGATCTATTTTGAGCTCCAAATTTGACCAAAAAGTTTGAGCGTGTGAACGCGCCTTAACTTAAAAAATCATTGTCAATATTTGTATTAGCTGTAGTCAAGAACCCGTGAAAAAACTTTGTGAGCAGGCACGACACTGTTATTCTTTGACGTAGTTTGAATTATCTGACGACATTCGTTTTTATACCCGCCAGTCAATGAGATAACTAGAAATACGACTACTGGATAAGGTAAAACCACCAAGTGTCATACTTTCCCCGAAGTTTTTGATAATGAGTTCTCCAGAAGTTTTTGATCAATGAGTTCTCCCGAGTTTTTGATAATGAGTTCTCCCGAAGTTTTTGATAATGAGTTCTCCCAAAGTTTTGATAATGAGTTCTCCCGAAGTTTTTGATAATGAGTTCTCCCGAAGTCTTTTATAATGAGTTCTCCCGAAGATTTTGGTAACGAGTTCTCCCGAAGTTTTTGATAATGAGTTCTCCCGAAGTTTTTGATAATGAGTTCTCCCGAAGTTTTTGATAATGAGTTCTCCCGAAGTTTTTGATAATGAGTTCTCCCGAAGTTTTTGATAATGAGTTCTCCCGAAGTTTTTGCTAATGAGTTCTCCCGAAGTTTTTGATAATGAGTTCTCCCGAAGTTTTTGATAATGAGTTCTCCCGAGGTTTTTGATAATGAGTTCTCCCGAAGTTTTTGATAATGAGTTCTCCCGAAGTTTGTGATAATGAGTTCTCGTGATGTCTAACTTACCGTTTGCGTAAAGCGTTCGATTAAACAGACTAAACCAGCTAACAGTGAACCGTTTTCTGATAACCAATGATCTTATCAAATAGTCGTAAAAATTGCCAGACTAGATGTTAAATTAGATATTGTTTTTGGTTAACGCTATTGTTATTATGAAATGTTTTCGATTAAGGTTTTCTTCCTAAACCTAAAAATTCGTTACGTATCCACTAACTAAAAACTGATAACATTGTTTCCTGATTGTTCAAACACTGGTGTATCATTTCCGGTGTATTTACTCTTCAAAACAGAATAAGATGCTGTAAAGTTTAGTATAACACAAAATTACATCAGAAACACGTTCTCAAAAGTACGCGTTAATAGCACGAAATAACAAACAATGAACATATGCAAACATCCTATGCCTTCTGTAATAAAGATCACGTATCTCCTATTAGATTAGATTAGATTTCCAATAATATGATTGTCAAGCAAATCATCCAGCTTGCCAGTTTCGCTTCCCCGGAACTTCAGACCCACTAGTGGCTTCCAGTAATATGCTCGTCAAATAAACCACCCAGTTTGCTCGTCCCGCTTGCTCGAAGTCCAGACCCACTAATGACTTCCAATAATATGCTCGTCAAATAAACCACCCAGTTTGCTCGTCCCGCTTGCCCGTAGTCCAGACCCACTAATGACTTACAATAATATACTCGTCAAATAAACCACCCAGTTTGCTCGTCCCGCTTGCCCGTAGTCCAGACCCACTAAAGTCCAGACCCACTAATGACTTACAATAATATGCTCGTCAAATAAACCACCCAGTTTGCTCGTCCCGCTTGCTCGAAGTCCAGACCCACTAATGACTTCCAATAATATGCTCGTCAAATAAACCACCCAGTTTGCTCGTCCCGCTTGCCCGTAGTCCAGACCCACTAATGACTTACAATAATATACTCGTCAAATAAACCACCCAGTTTGCTCGTCCCGCTTGCCCGTAGTCCAGACCCACTAAAGTCCAGACCCACTAATGACTTACAATAATATACTCGTCGAATAAACCACCCAGTTTGCTCGTCCCGCTTGCCCGTAGTCCAGACCCACTAATGACTTACAATAATATACTCGTCAAATAAACCACCCAGTTTGCTCGTCCCGTTTGCCCGTAGTGCAGACCCACTAATGACTTCCAATAATATGCTCGTCAAATAAACCACCCAGTTTGCTCGTCCCGCTTGCCCGTAGTCCAGACCCACCAATGACTTACAATAATATACTCGTCAAATAAACCACCCAGTTTGCTCGTCCCGCTTGCCCGTAGTCCAGACCTACTAATGACTTCCCATAATATGCTCGTCAAATAAACCACCCAGTTTGCTCGTCCCGTTTGCCCGTAGTCCAGACCCACTAATGACTTCCAATAATATGCTCGTCAAATAAACCACCCAGTTTGCTCGTCCCGTTTGCCCGTAGTCCAGACCTACTAATGACTACCAATAATGTGCTCGTCAAATAAACAACCCAGTTTATCGTTCAGCTTGCCCGTAGTCCAGACCCACTAATGACTTCCAATAATATATATACTCGTCAAATAAACCACGTAGTCTGCTCGTCCCGATTGCCAGGTAGTTCAGACCCATATATGCATGATAGGCTTGATGTTGAATATGAATACCTAGACCTGACGTGTGTTAACATTATTTTATAAGACTAAATCAACCATCGTCAGGTCAGGACATCTATCTACAAATACGCTTTGTAAAACGTGAATGTGTGTGACATGGATATTATGCAGCCAAACTCGAAACTTATGCAGATGCTCTAATAGCACTGATGCTGAAAACGCGGTGCCCACAGTGGGTAGAAGACAGTTCATGGACATCCATTGGAGCCAAAAAACGTCGTACATGCTGCACGCGTATTGCCATCAATTTCTGATGATGATCAGGAAGCACGGCGCAATCGTTGTCTGGTCATTCAAGAAAATAGCCGTGACCTAATCGATGCAACAAACGTTGTTTAGGGGCTTGATTCATATGTTACGATACTGGAAGTATATCCACACATGGCGGCGGTCGGTCATGCCAGGGGGGTAGAGGCACTCGACGGGAGGGGGGGGGTCGCGGCCACCCAAGTGGTGGTAACCCCCCTGGCTAAATCTTCCTATGGGGGTTGGTCGTGAGGACCTTTTTCTTTGGTCCTAGCAGCCATATTTTTCGCCTATGAGTTCAGTTTCTGCACTAGGGTCCGTCCTCAACACTGGTCGAGGCGGGGGGTTTTGGTGTCCGCACCGCCCCCCTTCGGGGTTTCCGATTCTGAGAAGTATACATTGCATTCTGAGCATTTATAATTCTGACAATTGTGTAAAATGTAAAGTTTCTGTTTACCGGCAGCTGGAAGTTTCTGTTTACAACAAGTTCGCCAAACAAAACCATACACATTTGCCTTTAAGAAGATTCTCCATATTCGAAGCAGACACGGCGTTGCAGCAAAAATTGCTAACTTTGTATTTGATCGCACACGACTGTTCTTTTCACCTTGTGTGACGGCCTTATATTCACACTTTGTGCGTGCTGTTCTGTAAGTTTGCCTATTTTTCCGGTGTTTTTTACAGACATTCAATGTCTAAATATCTAGTTAGTGTCAGTATATAAATAAGTATAATTCGATTAACTTTTACTTCAGGGAATGACGTCGTGAACAAAAAAGCTTTCCATAAATTTACGGCTGCACATGCACCTTTAGCAACAAGTAGGCGCAATTTGCGCAAGGTTTTGCACTAAGGTCCTACTTCGACACTCGTCGAGGAGCTGCCAAGCCACCCAACCCAGGGGGTAACCCCCAACCCCACTGTCTTTTCGGCCTCGCGGGGGATCCGGACCTCAAGGGGGTTACCCCCTACCCCCACCCCCCCTGCCGGCGTGTATGAGTATATCCAATGTGCAATTTACATTCTGGAGTCAATTCACAAGCCATGTTATCAAAATCAACAAATTAAATGCAAATTTTACAACGCTCGAAGTTTACTTATCAAGATCAAGAAACCTAGAAACCATCCAACACCTTGAAATATTTCATGTCACTACCATTTGTGTAATGCTGAGTTTAGTTGTAAGTTGCCCACCAGCTGGAAGTTTTGTCTACGTACAGCCTGCTAACACCGTTTACGATATAGTGCACAGAAAACCATCATTGTATTCTAAGCAATTTTATATGGTGTCTCGAACACCATCAGCATTTATGTATGGCGTCATGGACACCGTAAACTTCTGGCTAGTGGTGATGGAAGTCCTTTGTAAAATGTCTTGTTTTTCTGTTGTTGGGAGTTTATACAGTGAAAGCTTTGCTCATGCACTTCCCACGTAAAGCTTGAAATGGCATGGTTTATGAGATACAATCAATTTAAATATTTTCAAATGTCAGTTAGCTAATTTTTCCGCTTTTTTAAAAACAGCTGTTCAATTATAGAGTGTCGAAGACACTATAATGTAATGTACACGGTGTCCGCCACACCATTACTTGTGCCGCATAGTATAGCCTCCCAACTACACTGCACTGTGGGATGATCGCTATCATACAGTGACAAATCTTCCACAGGGCGGGCGTTTTATAACGTAAACGCCGCATAACCTGGCTGCACTCTCAAATACTCACTTGCTTGATAATCTGCGGCAACTATCTAGCTTACCAAAGCGACACTGGTGGACCGATCTTTCATGGTAGAAACTGCGTTTTGTAACCTAAATTATTTACAGAGGTAAAATATATGTTAATGTTATAAAAAAACAAACAAAATATTGGTTGATCACTGCATATATTTTATACATACATGCCAAAATTAAAACTAAATATTGTTATTCTTGTTACAAAACACACTGTGTCAACCAATTGAGACTAATCAGTTAGGGTTGCCCTCTTACAACTGACTATATGTGTCTGTCATAAAGTAAATAAATATGAAATGTTTTGACAGACAGCTTAACATCATCAACAATGTTATACTCAAAGAACCAACGTAATATAGAATACAAGAATCACGCAATCGTAATATATACCTCATTCTGTCTTGCTATTGATGATAAGTGTAAAAAAAGTAAAATTCTATCACAAATTTTTATCGGCAAAATCCTAAGTGCCTATCACACGCTATTATCGATTTTCAACAGTTACCCGCTTATTGCGAAAATTTTAAGATATTATTGATCAATTTCAATTTAGAAGAACAACGTCTATACTTAAATACAATTATATATCCACCCGCTAAGCTTCCTCAATTCAACTATAATTAGAGGTCATATAGACTAATCAACACTATAACAATATGTTAACGTTCACTTTTTGATTTAGACGCAGTGTCGATTGGACGACTCAGTGTAATTTAGATTTACATTAGGCATTTTTGCTGTTCTGACGTATCTAAACATACAAAAATCAATATTATCAATACAGATGTGCAAATATTGCAGCACTAATTTAAATATTTATATAAGTATAAATCAAAATATGGCCCATGTGTTTGTTTTTGAATTTTACATAAACGATATTAATATAGTATTTCTGTCAATCAATTCATCGATAATTTATTAGTAAGATTCTAATTGCTCGCTGTATTTGTTTGTAATGTTTATTTCAATTTTAAATGCAAAAGATATGTTCAACCTTAGAATTCATGAGACTAGCGGCAAAAATCAGATTCGAACACACAGGACCATAGACTACACACAACTTTATCCAAATCGCCTTGCTGCTCAGCCGAGACATCGATATTTTTGTAAGAGATGGGGTTTGAAAAATATGGATTGAGTGTTTTGAACGCCATTTTTACAATCCTATTCCTGAGAAAATTTTTTTCAAAATATCCCAATGTCCAACAGATGTTCTTGGGATATGTTTTAAAACAAAATAGATTTTTCCTTGAAGTCTAAAACACCTTTTCGTGTGCATAATTAGCCTACTAGTCAATTTGCTCGAAACCTTGATAAATCTTTGATCATATTTAGATGAAATAGAAAAGAATTGTTTTGATTTTTGCTGATTTCAAGCGTGTGAACACTGTTCAAATTTTTGTAGCGCCTAGCTTCACCTAATATTGTATATAAGTATTTATGTGTAAATATGATATAACATATAGCAGTTGGAAAGTCCGAACGTGTATCTTACCATAAAAATACATGGCAGCGCTCTGCGAACGCTGGTAAGCATGCAGTACGGACGATATTTAATGATTGTTCATTCTTGAGTCGTATGAACGCGTTTCAGAAGCAGAGCACTGCTGTAAATGTAAAGTCTCGTATGTACCATAGGAACTGAATAAAATTTGTAATTGTAATAATTTGTGTGAACACGTGTGAACGCGCTTTTACAAACGTTAAATACACTGAAAAATTAGTTTTTTTAAAAGATTCATTTAACCTACGCGCGTTCTGGGTTAATGATACCGTGTTAGTGTTACCAATTATCTGTTATGCGTGAAGACCGCATAAAAAATTTATGTACGTATAAACTTAAGGTGACCCTACCAAGCATCCTATTTTGTAATAATAAATAATAAAATACAAAACTCTTGTTGCGGATAACTACGAAATTTGGTGACTAATAGGAATTCGCTAACAGAAAACGACATATTTAAGGTCAAGTGCCAGAAAATATACATTGTGCCTGCACCAAAACCTGGCGAAGTTCAGTTTGCAGAATGACGGTTGTTTAGTGCTTATTAAATCATATCCTCCTAAGAGTAAGATTGGTGCACATTCAAAGCAAACTCTTTCAATATGTGCCATTACCGCAGTGTCAATTTTTAAAGCATTGTAGACGAATTCATTTCATGCCATCGAATATATAAAGCGTTAAATATTACTGTACTCGCGACATTTTTTTCTGAATTTTAATATATAAACCTTGTTCTCCAATAATGACATCACTAGTGGTGTTTTTCCTAATCTTCATATCGCTAATCAGTGAAAAAGTGTTAGGGTTCGCAGTGCCGGGCGATAACGACCGATTTGACGACACTAGACCAGACTGTTGTCAAAGCTTCTACAACTGTATGGATGCCATCGAACGGGACGAACTAAGCCTTGCATGGTTAGTCACATTAATTTGCGTGCATCAGGTACACACTCTTTGGAAGCTGACGTGCCAAATGCAGCGAACTTTGAAATGCAGGTGGCTGTTACTCGCAGATTGCAGATAGCCTTGCATGAAAACCTTAAGTTTTTTGTGTTTCAAATGTATTGCTTATGTTTTAGAATGCCTTAATTGTATTTCTGCATGTTTTATATTAATTTAATGATTCTATAACATGTTGAATTTAAATGACAATAATTAATCTCTCTTTATTTATCAAAATTCCAATTTAGCTAATATTTGAGTAAAACCAAATTTTATTGATATACCAATAGTCGGTGATTTTTACTGAAGAGCAGGACACTTTTCAGCAAAAATACATCAACCATGTTGCGGTGCGTTTCGCGATGTGCCTTATGCATTTCATGGAATTTGAACAAATTTTGCCCTATATTTCTTGAGAGAGAAAAATATACCCTTAGCATTTTGTGGGGGACTTCTTTCCGCAGAACTAAATCTTATAGAGGGTGTTGAGGCAAATTGTCCCTCCACGAAATGCCGGGTAGCAGAATAACTGTCCTCTCATGAAATGCAGCGCAATAAATAAAGCGACATCTTTTTGTGTTGATGGGATTTTGCTGAAGAGTATCATAATATTCAGTAAAAATCTGTCAACTCATGGTGCTACCGATTAGGATTAACAGAAGTCAAAAATACAGAGTCAGTATAGTATACACTAGTAAAGCTCGCTTGCGAGCCAGAATTCGAGTGGTGAGAACAACCCCCGAAGTCTGTTGTAGAAAGCACACACAAACAAAGCCTACACACAGTACGCAGGTGCAGCATTATATAAACCATGAGTGATGAGTCATAGTTACCCCCGCCTCTTTTGATAGCCAACGTATGCAGTAAACAAAACGTCATACAACGAGTACAAATCAATGAACTAACAATTTAATAATTCAATAAAATCCTAAATTGACCGTGGATAGAACGTTAAAGAATTCAAACCGACACTTGAGAAAAATCTCATTTTTCATACCAAGTATGAAGCAGAAGTATGAAAAATATTTGCCACACAATATTTTTGATACTCGCAATGAGCTTGTTGGCCCAGAAACCCCCATATAAAAATCTGAAAGCAACAAAAAACACATTTAGGTGCATTTCCCGCTATTTTTTACCAAATATGAAATTTGGCGCCAACTATAAGCTTATAGACTCCAGATTGGGAAGTAGTTGAAAAACTTGTTATATATCATTGGAAAGCCCTGGTAAAGCTACATGAAATAGGCCTATTAGTTTGTGGATATATCGTTTACTTATTGAGAGAAGTCGCAAAAACAAGAGGGGTTACCCGAAAAATGGGCCAAAATGACGTCATTTTGCCCCATAACTTTTCCCACGGGAAAAATTCAAAAATCGGGCTCCGTCACTTCACCTAAAACGACCATTGCGGTTCGAATGAACCATCTTGCATCAAAATCCACCCAACCGTTATCGAGATCCAGGTGCGACAGACACACACAGTCAGGACCTCCTCAACCCCCTCCAGAGCCAAAATTGAAAATTCTCGTTTCACTTGAATTCAATTATATAAGATAGAAAATTCAAATATAGACAACAATGCGCTACTATAACCAAATAATTAGGTATAGGGTAGATATACCGGTCAATATTTTAGCGCAAGTATTTAAGGCGAGCAAATTTATTCTACATCGAACATATACTTCTACATACTTCAAAATATATTGATAAATATTGAATCTAGAATTTTCAATATTTTTGGTTATAAAGAGTTTAGTAGTGTTCACGCGTTTAAGTCCACCAAGAAGACGGCAAATATTAGGCAAAATATGCTTCCAAAAATTGGATCTCCAATCCTGTGCTAAAAACTTGAGAACGTGCGGGCCCACCTTTTACTGTTTAATATACGTATTTTAATGATAAAAATTGCTTAAATTCCATGTGTCTATAAGGGCAAATTTTATTCTGCTATTGAAAAAATGGTAAACCCGAATTTATTTCAAATGTAGCAACGGACAATTTCAGATCCAGCAATATATATATATAGATTAGTATTTATTGATATACGAGGAAACAGTGATCCCAAATTCAAGATTTTATGTAGAAATTAGTTAAAGTTAATAAAGAATATTTATGGTAACAAGCCCTTTAGTTGTAATAACGGTACGCAGCTGGATCGCGCAACTTATGCGGCGTTTACGTTATAAAGAACCCCCATGTGAAAGTTTTGTCCCCAAATGGTCTTGACCACACCACTTAGTGGTATACAGTATATACCTACACTATATAATGCAATAGATGGTATGTGAGAGATCATCAACTTAATTGAAGTGGCTAAATCTACCTATTGTTTATTACTGACGGTTAATAATGCAATAGATGGTATATGAGAGATCATCAACTTAATTGAAGTGGCTAAATCTACCTATTGTTTATTACTGACGGTGCCAAAAACACCATTCACAAACACATTATATATGTGAGTAAATAACAGCATTGTGTAGCTAACGCCATATAAATTTTATAGTGTAGTCTACACCATACTATTATCGACACTACACTACCTATGCATACTATCTGAAAATGCCATCAGGAACACCATGGTGTCAAAGACATAATTGATGGTGGGAGAGACACTCAGGGTGGATAAAACTTTCACATGGGGTCCTTTATAACGTAAACGCTGTATTAGTTGTTAACGGCAAACAAGACATTATTTATTTTTAAAAATTCATCGGTTTCAAGTATATAATAATTGACATTGCAGGGTTTGCACAATTTATATAATAAACATTTAAAATGATGTATTTCAGCTTTAAGAAGGCGATCGAAGAAAAGAAACCCGATGAATTTCTCAAGTAAGCTCTAATTTCCCACTTTCACTTCTTAGCTTCAATTTTTCACTACGAACAAATCATCAACCTGCAAGAAACAGATCAAACCATTCTTGGATGCTATTTATATAAACAGATCATATATATTTGTACCTTAGGCATCTGTATGCCGTAGGGAGCTTCTGCACTAAAGGATTAAGCTGCACCGCAGCTACATTCACCGCTTAAGGGTCTAAAAACACTCCAGCATAACGCAAAAACCATACTAAAAATTATGCAAAAAATGCCGAAAATTGTGAAGATTTGGGGAACATCAGCAGCAATTGGTAAAAAGTAGAGAACACTTCAGCAAAGCTATAGGAAATTAGCAAAAAAATTCGTTAAAAACGTAAGTTGAGGAAAATGATGAGCTTCTAAAAATTTAGACGTTCTACGCCCCCTATCCGCACCGAGTTATTGTATTCTCGTAAAGGCCGAAGTACACCTGCAACTCAGTGTGGGCTGTGCTGGCTACGGGTACTCGCGGGTACCCACTATCTGTAGGTTCTATGCTACGCGAGGTCTCAACATTTGAGTTCGTTCCAGGCCCAAGCTGCAGGTAACCACGGCTAACCGTACGGGGCACAGCTCTGGTCAAATATGCTTGGTCGGGTTCCATGAAAAACTACTAAATATAGAACGCTGATTACACTTAAGAGTATAGCCAGGATGTGTTTTACTGTTCTACAAAATTAAATCTTCAAACTTTTCCTAAGCTTATCTGCTCAATGATTAAACCCTCACCAACGTACAAAACGGCGATATATTCTGAGCAAAAATCAACGCCAGCTTAACGAAATTGCATAGGACACAATAATAATACGTCCCTTTTTCAAGTATTAGCAATTTTATTAAAAATACATCCATAACGGGTTACTATTTACAAGCCCGGCGTCCGCATCCATTATGCTATATCGGAGTAACCAATTCATAGTGAAATTTTAGCCAGATTAACAACTATAAATATAGATAAATGTGTAAAACTATATTCATAAGATATGTTATAAAAATATAGCGAAAACATAAAATATTAAACCATCTACGTTTATTTTAGGATTCAAAACTATATTCAGTACGCCACAGATAACTCTGGCAACAAACCGAGTGATATGTAAGTTTAAGTTGTTATAGTAGTCAACAGGTTTGGGATATACTGGGGTAGTCAGTCTAGTCAGAGGCGTATTTTTGGTCTCATCATTGTACTCAGGAACCTACTTTGATCTTCAAAACTATCCTATCTACAAAGTAATACATTTGGAATTAGGCTCAGTGTAAATCAGCGGTTAGAATACCTAGATACGCCATTGCTTAGTGATAGAGCAGCACGGCGTTTGTAACTAAATGTGTGCAGTCACTGAACATTGTACTGTTTTATTGAAATGATTTTTTCTTCAAAAATTCATCAATAGTTCACGGTATTTTGTAGCCAAGCGAAAAGTAAGAAAACTCCAGTGGTTCCATCGAATTTTCAACCACTTTTGAGTAATATCTTTTGCTGGTTTTAGTATTTATCTATTTTTATTACTTAGCTTGGCTTAAGCATTTCCAATTTTGATTTTATGTTCTCTAATTCACTTGTATGTTCAAACAATCACTAGAATTAGCACAAAATTTTCAGTGTACTTGGGAATTTGATGTCGATTCGCTTCTGTACGATTTAAATCACCAAATGTTTTTAAGCTCATATTGGAAAAAGTAGTTATCCCGTGAGGCGTCGGACCGTTATTCACGAAACGCCAAATCACCCCTGAGGCTCTTCACCGTGCCCACGTGCCGAGGGCGCGCGGACATATTTGCAAAAAAACTGACAATAATCGTGCGTAAAATAGCAAAAAATTGAGGGAAAACTACCAAAATATACCGACAAAGCGTGTGCCTATATCATCAACTTTGGCTAAAGTATTCAAAAATTTCCGTTTTATTTTAGGAAATAATACTATAAAATATATTTTGGCCGAACACGCCATAGAGAGGCGCGTAGAATTACAACTATTTTCATAATTTATTTGGGCAGAATAGTTCCTTTTCAGGTTAAATATAATTCGATTTTGATATATATTCGGAAAAGCGGAAATTCGAGAAACTTCAACCCAAAAACGGTACACCATTTTTAACTTCCCTATAGCTCACAGTTTTTATGTTCTATTTTACATTTTATTTTTATTTTATTTCATTGTATTTTCTAAAAATATTTATTTCAGCCTGAACGAATTTCACTTGCACAATGCAAACGAAACAAGAGAGTTGTAAGTAAAACTGCGGATTCAGTTAAAATTTTAGTCCTCAGTTAAAGGTTGAGAAAACTGTGATCAATAAATCTGATCTCGTGTGATCATTTGCGATTTATAGCCATGAAACGAGCCAAACTTTAACTAATTTTGGTTTAAACTTAAAAATGACGCACCTATATTCCGCTGTATACATAAACAGTGGAATCAGTAAGGAAGACAACTCAATAATAGCATTGTAACCAGCTTTTAGTCTGAAACAAAACAATTTCCGTCAAAATTTTACTAACAAATCTTCTAAGGTAAGTTAAGAAAGCGATTCTTTTGTAATTTTTACTGCTGATCGCTGACACCCAGTTTTAAAACGCAGCGTTTCACTATTTTCGGAACGTTTTTGCAAAATATTGTTTCATCTAAGTGAGTGTCGGCAGGCAAAACCAAAATAAAAAATCAAAATTCAGTTAATATTTTTCGTTATGGTATGAAATCATAATTTTATCCCGAACCACATTATTTGGATATTATAAATACGGCAAATATATTATCATCAAGTTTTATGCAAAATTTCAATCCTCATTGTTAATTGGTTGATAGTATACATTTTAATGAGCAAGTTCAGCGAAGCGATTAGTTTCATAACGAATTAGTTAAATGAATTGTATTTTATGTTCAGTTGTGACATGCCGTATCGAATGATCATTCATCTTGATTTAACTCACGAGTTTTTATCGTTCAATTCAAGTCAGTGTTCAACAGCCAAAGATCATACAGCCTACGATCGCTCGATACAATCCGTTGGACTTTGTATGATGAAGGCCATTGCTCAAAAGTTAGTGTCGAGTGTTTTCAAAAGGCTGTTTTAGCTTAAAAATCGTCTGTTAAAATAAAAGCAATTTAATGCTGAAAAAGCCCTCAACTAAATAATAGCGTGTTATCGAAGTTTCAATCAAATTCTAAGTATCCTGTTTTTTCTTAATATGAACTTGAGGTACTTCGAAGTAAAAAAATAATAGTACGCGGCTTTAAGCTCAAACCTTAAAACAGGATCAAACTTTGATCAAAATTTAACAGTAAAGTTATAGTCTAAAAGTCCGACTAAACGCGTTGTTTCAAAATTTTGCAATGTTTTGTTACAAAAATATATCTCAAAATCTAAAATTTAATTATTATATAAAGGAAATCAATTTGATAAGAAATAAACAACTGAATTGCGAAAAAAATTAACATGACATTCGTTTAAATGAAAATTAGTTACGTAGTCAGTATTTCTAGATATTTCTTCAAAACTGACTTCACAACGTTCAAACATTTGAGCACAAGATATTTTCTTTGTTTACGATTTTACTAAAGTATACCTTCTAAAAGTTTAATCAGCGTTAACATGTCCCAAAAATGCAAAAAAAAGCTTTGAAATTTTAAACTCAAAAGTTTGAACGTTGTGAACGCAACTTTAACGAAATATATCTAAGAATAGGAAGAATACTCACTACGAAACTAAGTTACATTTGAGCGAATTTTATGTTAATTTATTCGAAATTTGTTTTATTTTGCTATCAAATAGGTTTCCTATATAAACAATTATTTTTACAATTATATAATAATTAAACTTTAGATATTAAGATATATTTTTGTTGTAATTCATGCGTTTACGGTCAAAATATGCATTTTGCAATTTGTTATTTTGTTTAAATTTTTTAGAATAACGTATTGAGATATGAAACTTTTCTGTACACGCTGATCTTGTTTTTCCATCTTCAATCTTGTTTTTCCTATGACTTAGACTATCCAAGCGCCAATGTCGTAAACGACAGTCAGTTCATTCCATACCTTTGGAGTGATCACACAATTTCACATATGAAGCGTCAATTCGCGGGTTAGAATAAATTACCCCACAAACCATTTGAATTATGCGCATAGTCTACTCATATCGTATGCAAGCAAGCCCGAAACTCGATAGTCATAGGTTTATACATTAGCTTTAGCGAACAAACAATAATTTAAACATATATTTCCTTAGCAAAGCTTTCGCTTAAGTGTTTCCCTCAGTTTAAACTGTACTTTTTTAGTAATAGCTCACATTAGCTTTAACACCTAAATACTTTGACAGAATGAACAATATCGTTAGATCAGTATCATATTATTAAAATATTGTACTATGGAACAGTGTGATTTTTGAGGGATGATACAATAATTGGTCGCACTCATGATTATAAAAATTGGCGATGACTTCACCGAACACTAAAGGATTCCGACGACTTTACAATTGACACCATAATTTAGCTTACCTAAGAACGCACGACTTCTTAAAGCCTAAGCCATTTATCTGTAAGCAATTATTTGCCTTAAGTTCAACAGTTGCAGTCGTGAAATTTGTACTCACTTGAATAATGTTTCTTAGTTAAGTTTATGTTTCTTTTACAGTTGCCTTCATGAAAAGACTCAAGATTTGGATAACGAATCATCGAAGATATTCTGATGATAAAAGCCGAATGAAATCCTTTGAATTATTTTCTGTGTAAATTTTAAAATTGCTCTTATTTTAGTTTCTATGGCATATCTATAATTTTACTTCTCGAACATATTTTATTAGAATCAAACTATATATTATGCATCATTTACCTTAAGATGTGTGCACCTAGTGGCGGATTCTGTCACAGAGCAATTCCGGCTCGTGACAAAAACGCACAGCTACATTCGGCCCTTCATAAAAGAATAAATAGCTAAGCTATGCTAGTACGTTTGTACGACCCGTGAATGGTTATGTTTCAGGGTTCGATTGCCGGTACGGACTACAGAAAAATATGTATTACAGTCAGTTTAGCAGATTGTCTTACAGGGAGAATATTTCGCTCTAGGCCCAAAAAGACAAAATTAGTAGTAATTACCGCAAGATGCATAAATGCAGGTAAAAATAAATACGTAGATATCAGTATTTTCAAAATTTATTATTTAAGCGCTTTTTACAAGCCAACCTAGTAGCTATGTAAAACACACTCTCTATGCATGAAAATTACGCTATTGTAACTGGAAGGATGTTTTACGAATATATGACCATAAATGCCGCCAATTTCCAGTTTTTAGCGATTTTCCATTGTCAATATAAAGCCTGTCCCGGCCCTTCTGACAATTTATCATCAGCTTTACTGGTAGGTAAATATATTTGTAGGGCCTGGTTCGACCCAAACAATGTCACACTGACTGACCGCGGCTAGCCAAGCATGGCTTTACAGCCGCGGCACACTGTGACAAAATCCGGCCCTACTGCACATATCTTAAGGTAAATGATGCATTAAATAAATATTTCGGTTTAGGTTTCCTCTATTTGTAGAATCAATCAAGGCTGAATAAATTTGGACGTTGACTGTGGTATTGGCGTAATTAACGTGCAATGACTGATATTTTTCAGATTTTGTAACACTACAAACTGATGCATAAACCCGTTTAACTTTGAACTAGATCCTCATATTCGGTGTTTAGATTCATCATGAACCCGGGGATAGGATTATAGTCAAACGATTTTGGTGAGTGGATTGGGAAGTAGGCGAATGACAACCAAAAAATATATCCCGTTTCTCGTTTGAGAAGCTGCAGTTGCTTCATTAATTTCGTTAGTTTAACTTAAAAGAATAAATAAGTTAAAGTAAATGTTTCTGAGGTCTGTCTACTTGTGTACTGATTATGGTCTGAGGTACTTTGTGTAGTGATTATGATTGTCCCACGCTGGTTTAGAATCAATAGACTTCAAATTGGGGGGTGTTGGTGGTGTGGGGGGGGGGGGGGGGGGGGGGGGGGGTGGGGGTTTTTTTTTTTGTTTGGTTTGTTTTGTTTGTTTTTGGTTGGGTTTTTTTTTTTTTTTTTTGGGTGTGTTTTTTTTTGGTTTGTTTTTTTGTTCTGTTTTTTTTGGTTTTTTTGTTGTGGTTTTGTTCTGTTTTTGTTTTGTTTTGTTTCTTTTTTTGTTTTGGTTTTTTTTTTCTTTTGTTGTGTTGTGTGGGTTTTTTTTGTGTTGGTTTTTTTTGTTGTGTGGGTGTTTTGTTTTGTTTGGTTGTTTTTTGGGTTGTTTTTGGTTTGGTGTTTTTGTTTTTGGGTCTTTTGGTTTTTTTTGGTTTGTTGTTTCTTGTTTCGTTTTTGTTTTTTTTTTTCTTGTTTGCTTTGTTGTTTTTTTGTGTTTTGTGGTGCCTTTTGTTTTTGTGTTTTGGTTTGTTTTTTGGGCTGTTCGGTGTTTTGTGGGTCTTTTTTCCCTTGTGCCTTTTTCTTGGTTGTGGTTTTTTTTTCGTTTCGGTTTGCTCTTTCGTTCTTCCCGTCTTTGGTTTTTTGTTTTCTTGTTGTTGTTGTTTTTTTTCTTGTTTGTTTTTGTTCTGTTTGGTTGGGGGGGTTTGTTCTCTTTTTTTGCTGCCTGGTCTTTTGGTTTGTTTTTTGTTTTTCTGGTTGGTTTGGTGTTCTGGCTGGGTTCTGTTTTTGGGCTGGTGGGTTGTTGGTTTCCGCCTTTTGTGGTGTCGTTTTGCTTTTGTGTGGGGGTGTGGGTGTTTTTTTGCTCTTTTCTTGTTTTTTTGGTCGTCTCTTTGTTGTTGTGCTTTGTTGCGTTTGGTTTCTTTCTCTCCGGTTGTTTTTCCCTCGCGGGTCCCTCGTTCGTGTGCTTTGTTGTGTGTTGTTTTCCTCGCTTGGTTTCTTGTCTTTGCTTGCTTTTGCTTCTGTTTTTGTCTTTTTCTGTTTCTGTTGGGGTCTTTTGTCTTCCGTGTTTTTTCTCTGTTCTTTTTGGTTTTGCGCTGTGTGCTTGTTTCTTTTTTTGGTGTCTGTCTCGGGTGTGTGGCTTTTGTTTTTTCTTTTTCTTCTTGCTCTTGGTTTTTCTTTCTTTTTTTCGTTTGGTGGTGGCTTTTCGGTTGTTGTTTTTGTGTTTCGGCTCTTTTGGTTCTTTGTTTCGCTTCTTTGTTTTTTGCTTGTGTGCTTTGTGTTTTTCTTTTTGTTTCTTTCTTGCTCGCTTTTGTTTTTGCCTGCTTGTTTTTGCGAGCTCCTGCTCTCTCTTTCGTGGGGTTTTTCGTCTTCTTTTGGGGTTCGCTTTCGTTTCGTTGGTGTGGTTGTTCCTCTGTGTGGGCTGGCGTTGTTTGCTTCCTTTCTTGGTGTTGTCTGGTTGCTTCTTTTTTGTGCTTTGGGTGCTGTTGGGGGTGTTTTTGTTCTGGGGGTGGTCGGTGTGTGTTTTTTGTTTGTTTTGTTTGTGGTTTTTTGTTTTGGTGTTTCTTTCTTTTTTTCTTTTTTTGTTTGTTGCTTTGGTTTTTTTTTTTTTGTTTGTTGGTTTGTTGTGTGTTTGTTTTGTTTTGTTTTTTTTTGTTTTTTTTTTTTTTTTTTTTTTTTTTTTGTGTGTTTTGTTTTGTTTTTTTTTGTTTTTTTTTTGGTTTTTTTTTTGGGTTTTTGTTTTTGTTTTTTTGTGTTTTTTTTTTTTTTTTTTGGGGGGGGGGGGCCCTGCATAATATATAGTTTGATTCTTAATAAATATGTTCGAGAAGTAAAATTATAGATATGCCATAGGAACTAAAATAAGAGCAATTTTAAAATTTACACAGAAAGGTTAATTTCAAAGGATTTCCTCTCCTTTTATCATTAGAATATTCTTCGATGATTCGTTATTCAAATCTTGAGTCTTTAGTGAAGGCAACTGTAAAAGAAACATAAACTTCATAAGAAACATTATTCAAGTGACTACAAATTTCACGACTGCAACTGTTGAACTTAAGGCAAATAATTGCTTACAGATAAATGGCTTAGGCTTTAAGAAGTCGTGCGTTCTTAGGTAAGCTAAATTATTGTGTCAATTGTAAAGTCGTTGGAATCCTTTAGTGTTCGGTGAAGTCATCGCCAATTTTTATAATCATGAGTGCGACCAATTATTGTATCATCCCTCAAAAATCACACTGTTCCATAGTACAATACTTTAATAATATTATACTGATCTAACGATATTGTTCATTCTGTCAAAGTATTTAGGTGTTAAAGCTAATGTGAACTATTACTAAAAAAGTACAGTTTAAACTGAGGAAAGCGCTTAAGCGAAAGCTTTGCTTAGGAAATATATGTTTAAATTATTGTTTGTTCGCTAAAGCTAATGTATAAACCTATGACTATCGAGTTCCAGGCTTGCTTTCTGCGTGCATACGATATGAGTAGACTATGCGCATAATTCAAATGGTTTGTGAGGTAATTTATTGTATTCTAACCCGCGAATTGACGCTTCACATGTGAAATTGTGTGATCACTCCAAAGGTATGGAATGAACTGACTGTCGTTTACGACATTGGCGCTTGGATAGTCCAAGTCATAGGAAAAACACGATTGAAGATAACGTTCAAACTGTAAACAGCTTTAGTGCATTGATAACGAACCGATCAGCGTGTCATAAGTGATCAGAAGTTTCATATATCAATACCTTTTTCTAAAAAAAATTATACAAAATAACAAATTCCAAAATGCATATTTTGACCGTAAACGCATGAATTACAACAAAAATATATCTTAATATCTAAAGTTTAATTATTATATAATTGTAAAAATAATTGTTTATATAGGAAACCTATTTGATAGCAAAATAAAATAAATTTCGAAAAAATTAGCATAAAATTCGCTCAAATGAAACTTAGTTTCGTAGTGAGTATTGCTTCTATTCTTAAATATATTTCGTTAAAGTTGCGTTCACAATGTTCAAACTTTTGAGTTTAAAATTTCAAAGCTTTTTTTGCATTTTTGGGACATGTTAACGCTGATTAAACTTTTAGAAGGTATACTTTAGTAAAATCGTAAACAAAGAAAATATCTTGTGCTCAAATGTTTGAACGTTGTGAAGTCACTTTTGAAGAAATATCTAGAAATACTGACTACGTAACTAATTTTCATTTAAACGAATGTCATGTTAATTTTTTTCGCAATTCAGTTGTTTATTTCTTATCAAATTGATTTCCTTTATATAATAATTAAATTTTAGATTTTGAGATATATTTTTGTAACAAAACATTGCAAAATTTTGAAACAACGCGGTTAGTCGGACTTTTAGACTATAACTTTACTATTAAATTTTGATCAAAGTTTGATCCTGTTTTAAGGTTTGAGCTTAAAGCCGCGTACTATTATTTTTTTACTTCGAAGTACCTCAAGTTCATATTAAGAAAAAACAGGATACTTGGAATTTGATTGAAACTTCGATAACACGCTATTATTTAGTTGAGGGCTTTTTCAGCATTAAATTGCATTTATTTTAACAGACTATCTAAATCAGACTTTCTGAAAACACTCGACACTAACTTTTGAGCAATGGCCTTCATCATACAAAGTCCAACGGATTGTATCGAGCGATCGTAGGCTGTATGATCTTTGGCTGTTGAACACTGACTTGAATTGAACGATAAAAACTCGTGAGTTAAATCAAGATGAATGATCATTCGATACGGCATGTCACAACTGAACATAAAATACAATTCATTTAACTAATTCATTATGAAACTAGTCGCTTCATTAAAATGTTGTTCTTGTTCATTAAAATGTATACTATCAATCAATTGACAATGAAGATTGAAATTTTGAATAAAATAGCGAACTTGATGATAATGTATTTGCCGTATTTATAATATCCAAATAATGTGGTTCAGGACAAAATTATCATTTCATACCGTAAAAAACTATTAACTCAATTTTGATTTTTTATCATGGATTTGCCTGCCGACAATCAGTTAGGTGAAATAATATTTTGTAAAAACGTTCCGAAAATAGTGAAGCGATGCGTTTTAAAACTGGGTGTCAGCAATCAGCAGTAAAAATTACAAAAGAATCGCTTTCTTAACTCACCTTAGAATATTTGTTAGTAAAATTTTGACGGAAATTGTTTTGTTTCAGACTAAAAGCTGCTTACAATGTTATTATTGAGTTGTCTTCCTTACTGATTCCACCGTTTATGTATACAGCGGAATATAGGTGCGTCATTTTTAAGTTTAAACCAAAATTAGTTAAACTTTGGCTCGTTTCATGGCTATAAATCGCAAATGATCACACGAGATCAAATTTATTGATCACAGTTTTTTCAAGCTTTAACTGAGGATTAAAATTTTAACTGAATCCGCAGTTTTACTTACAACTCTCTTGTTTCGTTTGCGTTGTGCAAGTGAAATTCGTTCAGGCTGAAATAAATATTTTTAGAAAATACAATGAAATAAAATAAAAATAAAATATAAAATAGAACATAAAAACTGTGAGCTATAGGGAAGTTAAAAATGGTGTACCGTTTTTGGGTTGAAGTTTCTCGAATTTCCGCTTTTCCCAATATATATCAAAATCGAATTATATTTAACCTGAAAAGGAACTATTCTGCCCAAATAAATTATGAAAATAGTTGTAATTCTACGCGCCTCTCTATGGCGTGTTCGGCCAAAATATATTTTATAGTATTATTTCCTAAAATAAAACGGAAATTTTTGAATACTTTAGCCAAAGTTGATGATATAGGCACACGCTTTGTCGGTATATTTTGGTAGTTTTCCCTCAATTTTTTGCTATTTTACGCACGATTATTGTCAGTTTTTTTGCAAATATGTCCGCGCGCCCTCGGCACGTGGGCACGGTGAAGAGCCTCAGGGGCGTTTCGTGAATAAGGGTCCGAGATAACTAATAAGAGCCTCACGGGATAACTACTTTTTCCAATATGAGCATGTATGCTTAAAAACATTTGGTGATTTAAATCGTACAGAAGCGAATCGACATCAAATTCCCAAGTACACTGAAAATTTTGTGCTAATTCTAGTGATTGTTTGAACATACAAGTGAATTAGAGAACATAAAATCAAAATTGGAAATGCTTAAGCCAAGCTAAGTAATAAAAACAGATAAATACTAAAACCAGCAAAAGATATTACTCAAAAGTGGTTGAAAAATCGATGGAACCACTGGAGTTTTCTTTATTTTTCGTTTGGCTACAAAATACCGTGAACTATTGATGAATTTTTGAAGAAAAAATCATTTCAATAAAACAGTACAATGTTCAGTGACTGCACACATTTAGTTACAAACGCCGTGCTGCTCTATCACTAAGCAATGGCGTATCTAGGTATTCTAACCGCTGATTTACACTCAAGCCTAATTCCAAATGTATTACTTTGTAGATAGGATAGTTTTGAAGATCAAAGTAGGTTCCTGAGTACAATGATGAGACCAAAAATACGCCTCTGACTAGACTGACTACCCCAGTATATCCCCGAATACTGTACTACTATAACAACTTAAACTTACATATCACTCGGTTTGTTGCCAGAGTTATCTGTGGCGTACTGAATATAGTTTTGAATCCTAAAATAAACGTAGATGGTTTAATATTTTATGTTTTCGCTATATTTTTATAACATAACTTATGAATATAGTTTTACACATTTATCTATATTTATAGTTGTTAATCTGGCTAAAATTTCACTATGAATTGGTTACTCCGATATAGCATAATGGATGCGGACCATGCCGGGCTTGTAAATAGTAACCCGTTATGGATGTATTTTTAATAAAATTGCTAATACTTGAAAAAGGGAGGTATTATTATTGTGTCCTATGCAATTTCGTTAAGCTGGCGTTGATTTTTGCTCAGAATATATCGCCGTTTTGTACGTTGGTGAGGGTTTAATCATTGAGCAGATAAGCTTAGGAAAAGTTTGAAGATTTAATTTTGTAGAACAGTAAAACACATCCTGGCTATACTCTTAAGTGTAATCAGCGTTATATATTTAGTAGTTTTACATGATAAAAACCAACCAAGCATCATTGACCACAACTGTGCCCCGTACGGTCCACACTGGTTACCTGCAGCTTGGGCCTGGAACAGAACTCAAATGTTGAGACCTCACGTTCCAGGGGGCCTCCCGAGTAGTGGGTACCCCACGAGTACCCCATTAGCCAGCACAGCCCACACTGAGTTGCAAGTGTCCTTCGGCACTTACGAGAGTACGATAACTTAGATACGGATAGGGGGCGTAGAACGTCTAAATTTTTAGAAGCTAATTTCATTTTCCTCAACTTACGTTTTTAACGAATTTTTTTGCTAATTTCCTATAGCTTTGCTAAAGTGTTCTGAGGCTTTACCAATCGCTGCTGATGTTCCCCAAATCTTCACGATTTTCGGCATTTTTTGCATAATTTTTAGTATGGTTTTTGCGTTATGCTAAAATATTTAGACAGTTAAGCGGTAAATGTAGCTGCGGTGCAGGTTTGATCCTTTAGTGCAGAAGCTTCCCTACAACAACCAGATCGTTAAGGTACAAATATATATGAATCTTTTTATTATAAATGGCATTTAAGAATGGTTTGATCTGTTTCTTGCAGGTTGATGATTTGTTCGTAGTGAAAAATTGAAGCTAAGAAGTGAAAGTCGAAAATTTGAGCTTACTTGAGATTCATGGGTTTTCTTTTTCTTCAATCACCTCTAAAGCTAAAGTCATCTGGTTAAATATTATCTATAAATTGTGCAGACCCTGCAATGTCAATTATTATATTATTTCTTGAAACCGATGAATTTTTAAAAATAAATAATGTCTTGTTTGCCGTTAACAACTAATACAGCGTTTACGTAAAAGACACCATGTGAAAGTTTTATCCACCTGAGTGTCTCCACCATCAATTATGTCTTGACACCATGGTGTTCCTGATGGCATTTTAGGATGGTATGCATAGGTGGTGTAGTGTCGATAATCATATGGTGTAGACTTCACTATAAAATTTATATGGCGTTAGCTACACAATGCTGTTATTTACTCACATATATAATGTGTTTGTGAATGGTGTTTTTGGAACCACACCATTAAGTAATAAACAATAGGTAGATTTAGCCACTTCGATTAAGTTGATGATCTCTCATATGCCCATCTATTGCATTATTAACCGTCAGTAATAAACAATAGGTAGGATTTAGCCACTTCAATTAAGTTGATGATCTCTCATATACCATCTATTGTGTATGTATATAGTCAGGTCTATACTGTATACCACTTGAGTGTTACATCGTCAAGACCATTTGGGGACAAAACTCTTCACATGGGGGTTCTTTATAACATAAACGCCGCATAAGTTGCGCGATCCAGCTGCGTACCGTTTTTACAACTATAAAGGGCTTGTTACCATAAATATGTCTTTGTAGACTTTAACTAATTTCTTCATAAAATCTTCAATTTTGGGATCACTGTTTCCTCGTATATCAATGAATACTAATCTATATATATATATTGCTGGATCTGAAATTGTCCGTTGCTACATTTGAAATAATTGGGTCTACCATTTTTTCAATAGCAGAATAAAATTTGCCCTTATAGACGCATGGAATTAAGCAATTTTTATCATTAAAATACGTATATAAACAGTAAAAGGTGGCCACCAAGTTCTAAAGTTTTAGCACAGGATTGGAGATCCAATTTTTGGAAGCATATTTTGCCTAATATTTGCCGTCTTCTTGGTGGACTTAAACGCGTGAACACTACTAAACTCTTTATAACCAAAAATATTGAAAATTCTAGATTCAATATTTATCAATATATTTTGAAGTATGTAGAAGTATATGTTCGATGTAGAATGAAATTTGCTCGCCTTAAATACTTGCGCTAAAATATTGACCGGTATATCTACCCTATACCTAATTATTTGGTTATAGTAGCGCATTGTTGTCTATATTTGAATTTTCTATCGTATATAATTGAATTCAAGTGAAACGAGAATTTTCAATTTTTTGGCTCTGGAGGGGGGTTGAGGAGGTCCTGACTGTGTGTGTCTGTCGCACCTGGATCTCGATAACGGTTGGGTGGATTTTGATGCAAGATGGTTCATTCGAACCGCAATGGTCGTTTTAGTTGGGAATGAGGAGACCGATTTTTGAATTTTTTCCCGTGGGAAAAGTTATGGGGCAAAATGACGTCATTTTGGCCCATTTTTCGGGTAACCCCTCTTGTTTTTGCGACTTCTCTCAATAAGTAAACGAGATATCCACAAACTAATAGGCCTATTTCATGTAGCTTTACCAGGGCTTTCCAATGATATATAACAAGTTTTTCAACTACTTCCCAATCTGGAGTCTATAAGCTTATAGTAGGCGCCAAATTTCATATTTGGTAAAAAATAGCGGGAAATGCACCTAAATGTGTTTTTTGTTGCTTTCAGATTTTTATATGGGGGTTTCTGGGCCAACAAGCTCATTGCGAGTATCAAAAATATTGTGTGGCAAATATTTTTCATACTTCTGCTTCATACTTGGTATGAAAAATGATTTTTCTCTAAAGTGGCGGTTGGAATTTTTTAACGTTCTATCCACGGTCAATTTAGGATTTTATTGAATTATTAAATTGTTAGTTCATTGATTTGTACTCGTTGTATGACGTTTTGTTTACTGCATACGTTGGCTATCAAAAGAGGCGGGGGGTAACTATGACTCATCACTCATGGTTTATATAATGCTGCACCTGCGTACTGTGTGTAGGCTTTGTTTGTGTGTGCTTTCTTCAACAGACTTCGGGGATTGTTCTCACCACTCGAATTCTGGCTCACAAGCGAGTTTCACTAGTGTATACTATACTGACTCTGTATTTTTGACTTCTGTTAATCCTAATCGGTAGCACCATGAGTTGACAGATTTTTACTGAATATTATGATACTCTTCAGCAAAATCCCATCAACACAAAAAGATGTCGCTTTATTATTGCGCTGCATTTCATGAGAGGACAGTTATTCTGCTACCCGGGCATTTTGTGGAGGGACAATTTGCCTCAACACCCTCTATAAGATTTAGATCTGCGAAAAGAAGTCCCCCACAAAATGCTAAGGGTATATTTTTCTCCAAGAAATATAGGCAAAATTTGTTCAAATTCCATGAAATGCATAAGGCACATCGCGAAACGCACCGCAACATGGTTGATGTCTTTTTGCTGAAAAGTGTCCTGCTCTTCAGTAAAAATCACCGACTATTGGTATATCAATAAAAGTTTGGTTTTACTTAAATATTAGCTAAATTGGAATTTTCTATAAATAAAGAGAGATTAATTATTGTCATTTAAATTCAACATGTTATAGAATCATCGTAAATTAATATAAAAACATGCAGAAATACAATTAAGGCATTCTCAAACATAAGCAATACATTTGAAACACAAAAAACTTAAGGTTTTCATGCAAGGCTATCTGCAATCTGCGAGTAACAGCCACCTGCATTTCAAAGTTCGCTGCATTTGGCACGTCAGCTTCCAAAGAGTGTGTACCTGATGCACGCAAATTAGTATGACTAACCATGCAAGGCTTAGTTCGTCCCGTTCGATGGCATCCGTACAGTTGTAGAAGCTTTGACAACAGTCTCGTCTAGTGTCGTCAAATCGGTCGTTATCGCCCGGCACTGCGAACCCTAACACTTTTTCACTGATTAGCGATATGAAGAATTAGGAAAATCCCACTAGTGATGCTCATTATTGGAGAACAAGGTTTATATATTAAAATTCAAAAAAAATGTCGCGAGTACAGTAATATTTAACGCTTTATATATTGATGTCATGAAATGAATTCGTCTACAATGCTTTAAAAACTGACACTGCGGTAATGGCACATATTGAAAGAGTTTGCTTTCAATGCGCATCATCTTACTCTTAGGAGGATACTATTAATAAGCACTAAACAACCGTCATTCTGCAAACTGAACTTCGCCAGGTTTTGGTGCAGGCACAATGGTATATTTTCTGGCACTTGACCTTAAATATGTCGTTTTCTGTTTGCGAATTCCTATTAGTCACCAAATTTCGTAGTTATCCGCAACAAGAGTTTTGTATTGTTGTATTTATTATTACAAAATAGGATGCCTTGGTAGGGTCACCTTAAATTTATACGTACATAAATTTTTTATGCGGTCTTCACGCATAACAGATAATTGGTAACACTAACACGGTATCATTAACCCAGAACGCGCGTAGGTTAAATGAATCTTTTAAAAAAACTAATTTTTCAGTGTATTTAACGTTTGCAAAGCGCGTTCACACGTGTTCACACAAATTGTATAATACAATACAAATTTTATTCAGTTCCTATGGTACATAGGTGTCTTTACATTTATCACAGTACTCTGCTTCTGAAACGCGTTCATACGACTCAAGAATGAATAATCATTAAATATCGTCCGTACTGCATGCTTACCAGCGTTCGCAGAGCGCTGCCATGTATTTTTATGGTAAGATACACGTTCGGACTTTCCAACTGCTATATGTTATATCATATTTACACATAAATACTTATATACAATATTAGGTGAAGCTAGGCGCTACAAAAATTTGAACAGTGTTCACACGCTTGAAATCAGCAAAAATCAAAACAATTCTTTTCTATTTCATCTAAATATGATCAAAGATTTATCAAGGTTTCGAGCAAATTGACTAGTAGGCTAATTATGCACACGAAAAGGTGTTTTAGACTTCAAGGAAAAATCTATTTTGTTTTAAATCATATCCCAAGAACATCTGTTGGACATTGGGATATTTTGAAAAAAATTTTTCTCAGGAATAGGATTCTAAAAATGGCGTTCAAAACACTCAATCCATATTTTTCAAACCCCATCTCTTACAAAAATATCGATGTCTCGGCTGAGCAGCAAGGCGATTTGGATAAAGTTGTGTGTAGTCTATGGTCCTGTGTGTTCGAATCTGATTTTTGCCTGCTAGTCTCATGAATTATTAAGGTTGAACATATCTTTTGCATTTAAAACTGAAATAAACATTACAAACAAATACAGCGAGCAATTAGAATCTTACTAATAAATTATCGATGAATTGATTGACAAAAATACTATATTAATATCGTTTATGTAAAATTCAAAAACAAACACATGGGCCATATTTTGATTCAGACTCATAAATATTTAAATGAGTGCTGCAATATTGCACATCTGTATTTTAATAATATTGATTTTTGGGACGTCCAGATACGTCAGAACAGCAAAAATGCCTAATGTAAATCTAAATTACACTGAGTAGTCCAATCGACACTGCGTCTAAATCAAAAAGTGAACGTTAACATATTGTTATAGTGTTGATTAGTCTATATGACCTCTAATTATAGTTGAATTGAGGAAGCTTAGCGGGTGGATATATAATTGTATTTAAGTATAGACGTTGTTCTTCAAATTGAAATTGATCAATAATATCTTAAAATTTTCGCAATAAGCGGGTAACTGTTGAAAATCGATAATAGCGTGTGATAGGCACTTAGGATTTTGCCGATAAAAATTTGTGATAGAATTTTACTTTTTTTACACTTATCATCAATACAAGACAGAATGAGGTATATATTACGATTGCGTGATTCTTGTATTCTATATTACGTTGGTTCTTTGAGTATAACATTGTTGATGATGTTAAGCTGTCTGTCAAAACATTTCATATTTATTTACTTTATGACAGACACATATAGTCAGTTGTTGGAGGGCAACCCTAACTGATTAGTCTCAATTGGTTGACACAGTGTGTTTTGTAACAAGAATAACAATATTTAGTTTTAATTTTGGCATGTATGTATAAAATATATGCAGTGATCAACCAATATTTTGTTTGTTTTTTTATAACATTAACATATATTTTACCTCTGTAAATAATTTAGGTTACAAAACGCAGTTTCTACCATGAAAGATCGGTCCACCAGTGTCGCTTTGGTAAGCTAGATAGTTGCCGCAGATTATCAAGCAAGTGAGTATTTGAGAGTGCAGCCAGGTTATGCGGCGTTTACGTTATAAAACGCCCACCATGTGGAAGATTTGTCACTGTATGATAGCGATCATACCATAGTGCATGGTAGTCGGGAAGCTATACTATGCAGCGCAAATAATGGTGTCACGGACCCGTGTACATTACACTATGGTGTCTTATGGACACTCTATAATTGAACAGTTGTTTAAAAGAGGCGGGACAATTAGTTAAGTGACATCTGAAAATATTTACGCCAATTGATTGTATCCCATAAACCATGCCTTTTAAAGCTTCGCGTCGAAAGTGCATGGACAAAGCTTGCACTGTATAACCTCCCTACAACGAGAAAAACAAGACATTTTACAAAGGACTTCCATCACCACTAGCCAGAAGTTTACGGTGTCCATGACGCCATACATAAATGCTGATGGTGTTCGAGACACCATATAAAATTGCTTAGAATACAATGATGGTTTTCTGTGCACTATATCGTAAACGGTGTTAGCAGGCTGTACGTAGACAAAACTTCCAGCTGGTGGGCAACTTACAACTAAACTCAGCATTACACAAATGGTAGTGACATGAAATATTTCAAGGTGTTGGATGGCTTTAGTTTCTTGATCTCACAAAGTAAACTTCGAGCGTTGTAAAATTTGCATTTAATTTGTTGATTTTGATAACATGGCTTGTGACCACTTTGAGATGCAAATCCTGCATTGGAGATACCTATGCTGGCAGGGGTGGGGGTAGGGGTAACCCCCTGAGGTCCGGACCCCCCCCAAGGCCGAAAAGCCAGGGGGTTATCACCCTGGGTTGGGGTGCGCAGCAACCCCCACCGTAGGGGGGCTTGGCAGATCCTCGATGAGTGTCGAAGTAGGACCTTAGTGCAAAACCTTGCGCAAATTGCGCCTGCTTGTTGCTAAAGGTGCATGTGCAGCCGTAAATTTATGAAAAGCTTTTTTGTTCACGACGTCATTTCCTGAAGTAAAAGTTAATCGAATTTATTTATATACTAACACTAACTAGATATTTAGACATTGAATGTCTGCTATGGTCCACGGTGGATTAATCACAAACTCAGCAATTTGTTATAAACAGAAACCGCCAACTGCCGGTAAACAGACACTTTACATTTTACACGATTCTCAGAATTATAAATGCTCAGAATGCAATCTACACTTCTCAGAATCGGAAACCCCGAAGGGGGGTGCAGACCCCAAAACCCCCGCCTCGACCAGTTTTGAGGCCGGACCCTAGTGCAGAAACTGAACTCATAGGCGAAAAATATGGCTGCTAGGACCAAATAAAAAAGGTCCTCACGACCAACCCCCCCCAGGAAAATTTGGCTGGCCAGGTAGCGGGTTACCCCCTCCCTGGGATGGCCGCAACCCCCCCCCCCCCCCCCCCGCCCGTGGGGGGCCTCTACCCCCCGCATGACCGACCGCCGCCATGTGTGTGGATATACTTCCAGTATCGTAACATATGAATCAAGCCCCTAAACAACGTTTGTTGCATCGATTAGGTCACGGCTATTTTCTTGAATGACCAGACAACGATTGCGCCGTGCTTCCTGATCATCATCAGAAATTGATGGCAATACGCGTGCAGCATGTACGACGTTTTTTGGCTCCAATGGATGTCCATGAACTGTCTTCTACCCACTGGTGGGCACCGCGTTTTCAGCATTAGGTGCTATTAGAGGGATTGCAACTTTGGTTTTGCTGGATAATAATCATGCCAAACATTTGACGTTTAGAAGCGATTGAACAAATGTCTGACCTGACGATGGTTGATTTAGCTCAAGCAACGTTAACACACGTCAGGTCTAGGTATTCATATTCAACATCAAGCCTATCATGCATATGTCGCGAACTACCTGGCAATCGGTAGCTAGCAGACTACGTGGTTTATTTGACGAGTATATATATTATTGAAGTCATTAGTGGGTCTGGAATGACGGGCAAGCTGAACGATAAATGGGTTGTTTATTTGACGAGCACATTATTGGTAGTCATTAGTAGGTCCTAACTTATGGCAAACGGGACGAGCAAACTGGGTGGTTTATTTGACGAGCATATTATTGGAAGTCATTAGTGGGTCTGGACTACGGCAAACGGGACGAGCAAACTGGGTGGTTTATTTGACGAGCATATTATGGGAAGTCATTAGTAGGTCTGGATTACGGGCAAGCGGGACGAGCAAACTGGGTGGTTTATTTGACGAGTATATTATTGTAAGTCATTGGTGGGTCTGGACTACGGGCAAGCGGGGACGAGCAAACTGGGTGGTTTATTTGACGAGCATATTATTGGAAGTCATTAGTGGGTCTCCACTACGGGCAAACGGGACTAGCAAACTGGGTGGTTTATTTGACGAGTATATTATTGTAAGTCATTAGTGGGTCTGGACTACGGGCAAGCGGGACGAGCAAACTGGGTGGTTTATTCGACTAGTATATTATTGTAAGTCATTAGTGGGTCTGGACTTTAGTGGTCCTGGACTACGGGCAAGCGGGACGAGCAAACTGGGTGGTTTATTAGACGAGTATATTATTGTAAGTCATTAGTGGGTCTGGACTACGGGCAAGCGGGTCGAGCAAACTGGGTGGTTTATTTGACGAGCATATTATTGGAAGTCATTAGTGGGTCTGTACTTCGAGCAAGCGGGACGAGCAAACTGGGTGGTTGATTTGACGAGCATATTATTGTAAGTCATTAGTGGGTCTGTACTTTAGTGGGTCTGGACTACGGGCAAGCGGGACGAGCAAACTGGGTGGTTTATTTGACGAGTATATTATTGTAAGTCATTAGTGGGTCTGGACTACGGGCAAGCGGGACGAGCAAACTGGGTGGTTTATTTGACGAGCATATTATTGGAAGTCATTAGTGTGTATGGACTTCTAGCAAGCGGGACGAGCAAACTGGGTGGTTTATTTGACGAGCATATTACTGGAAGCCACTAGTGGGTCTGAAGTTCGGGGAAGCGAAACTGGCAAGCTGGATGATTTGCTTGACAATCATATTATTGGAAATCTAATCTAATCTAATAGGAGATACGTGATCTTTATTACAGAAGGCATAGGATGTTTGCATATGTTCATTGTTCGTTATTTCGTGCTATTAACGCGTACTTTTGAGAACGTGTTTCTGATGTAATTTTGTGTTATGCTAAACTTTACAGCATCTTATTCTGTTTTGAAGAGTAAATACACCGGAAATGATACACCAGTGTTTGAACAATCAGGAAACAATGTTATCAGTTTTTAGTTAGTGGATACGTAACCAATTTTTAGGTTTAGGAAGAAAACCTTAATCGAAAACATTTCATAATAACAATAGCGTTAACCAAAAACAATATCTAATTTAACATCTAGTCTGGCAATTTTTACGACTATTTGATAAGATCATTGGTTATCAGAAAACGGTTCACTGTTAGCTGGTTTAGTCTGTTTAATCGAACGCTTTACGCAAACGGTAAGTTAGACATCACGAGAACTCATTATCACAAACTTCGGGAGAACTCATTATCAAAAACTTCGGGAGAACTCATTATCAAAAACCTCGGGAGAACTCATTATCAAAAACTTCGGGAGAACTCATTATCAAAAACTTCGGGAGAACTCATTAGCAAAAACTTCGGGAGAACTCATTATCAAAAACTTCGGGAGAACTCATTATCAAAAACTTCGGGAGAACTCATTATCAAAAACTTCGGGAGAACTCATTATCAAAAACTTCGGGAGAACTCATTATCAAAAACTTCGGGAGAACTCGTTACCAAAAACTTCGGGAGAACTCATTATCAAAGACTTCGGGAGAACTCATTATCAAAAACTTCGGGAGAACTCATTATCAAAAACTTCGGGAGAACTCATTATCAAAAACTTCGGGAGAACTCATTATCAAAAACTTCGGGAGAACTCATTATCAAAAACTTCAGGAGAACTCATTATCAAAAACTTCGGGGAAAGTATGACACTTGGTGGTTTTACCTTATCCAGTAGTCGTATTTCTAGTTATCTCATTGACTGGCGGGTATAAAAACGAATGTCGTCAGATAATTCAAACTACGTCAAAGAATAACAGTGTCGTGCCCTGCTCACAAAGTTTTTTCACGGGTTCTTGACTACAGCTAATACAAATATTGACAATGATTTTTTAAGTTAAGGCGCGTTCACACGCTCAAACTTTTTGCTCAAATTTTGAGCTCAAAATAGATCAAATTTTGATCAAAATTTGACGGTAATTTTGAACGAAAAATTGCGATATTGCAAAATTTGAGAACAAAACTTGAGTTCAAACTTTTTCTAGTAATGAATCTTGTCGGTGATTGGCTACAGGAATATACTTGAATAGTTTGATCACTGTTCACGCATACAAACTTACCAAAAATTCAAAAAAGATGCTTTCAAACTTTGTTCAAAATTTGAGCTAAAAAATTTTGATCAAAATTTGAGCAAAAAGTTTGAGCGTGTGATAACGCCTTTAGACATATTCCCATCTGGTTAGTTCCCTCTATCTGGCATCACACGGAATGGAAGGCAAAAACACGCCAATATTAGGGGTCGCGGGAGGGAAAGCTAGTCCGTTTTATAAAGTGGTGACAAAAAGAGTTACGTTTACGCTGCCACCACCGATCATCAGACCTTCGGTTAAACGTATACACGCTTTTTGATAAAAACATTCAGTCAGATAAACCAGTGCGCGGCTGTTGTTTCCCTGTGCGCGTTACTCAAAATTGGGGAGCATGCGGGAAAATTGATTAGGCTACCTCTAGCCTCTATTCCACAAAGAGCAAGCCACACCCTAGCGTGCGCCAGGGCTGCTTCTCCGGTATTAATAAGCTGAAACCTGGCAGAAAATATTCAGCTCCTGCTAGTGTCGGGCAACGGGCTAGTTTTGAAGTCGAACGGCCAACGCCTCGCTCAAGAGACTCCCGGCGACTGAACGGTTTGGCGACGGCAAATCGACGACTAACTTGCAAGAAGCTTCTCCTACAACGATACGAATTCGCTTCTTCAGCATTTGTTCAACCATCGATTTGTATCTGAAGGATTTACACGGCGTACTAAAGCTGTGCAGAACCTTACGTGTAGGCTGACTATAACAAGACTTAGTGTTAGGCCAGGCCGCCATTGAGGCTATCATTAAATGTTGACACAGATTTGTTTTATAATAAACATATATATTATATGCTTAAATACGACAAGATGGTACAAAATCCTTGCATCTTGATTATTGAGGATTATAGTAAATATTTAGGCATCAGCAGGCCGAGTGATTGCCCATGTACCAACGACTTGCAAATGTAATCGTCGGAAAAAATGTTAACCACCGGTCGGCTTTCGTTATCGGATTTGCGGGCGTTATCGACCGCAAAATTGTCAACGACCGGGCGTTACCTGGCTATTTAACGACCCGGCCGTTGACCAAAACAAAGTCATGTCAGATTGAAACGAAATATTTAGGAAGAGTTTACCAGAAAATATTGACAGATTTCAAAAACAAACAAAGTTGACTTCATATCAAACACGAACTCGCTCATGTATCAGAAAGACTGAAGCGGAAAAGACAAAGAATTTGAGATTGTGCAAAAGACATATCATAGAAATAGTCAATACGGGAATTGTGTTTTTGGGAGCATATTAAAAGACCTTTTAGCTTGTTCCAAACCTTTATTATGAATAATGTTTGGAGAATTGGAGAAGACAAAATATATCTCAAAGTTCGCAAATGTGGTTCAAAATGGATTCTTTTTGACTTAACCGTCAAGATTTTGCCGTCAACGAGTTTAGTTTTACACTTTTAAATGTTCCATCTTTGGATATTCAGATAATATCATATAAGTCGCAGTGTTTCTCATTATTAAGGAAAGCTTTCTGTCGGCTCAATAACAAGAATCAGCGGTGAGCTACAGTCAGAGTCTAGCAGCATGTCCTAAAGTTTGAGGAGTTAGAGTTCGCGAGGCTAGAATTTCTGAGGCTAGAATTTGCGAGGTTACAGTTTGTGAGGCTAGAATTTGTGAGGCTAGAGTTTGTGATTCTAGAGTTTGTGAGGCTAGAGTTTGTGAGCCTAGAGTTTGTGAGGCTAGAGTATGCGAGGTTATAGTTTGTGAGGCTAGAATATGCGAGGCAAGAGTTTTTGAGGCTAGAGGTTGTGAGGGTAGGGTTTGTGAGCCTAGAGTTTGTGAGGCTAGAGTTTGTGAGGCTAGAGTTTTAAAGGTTAGAGTTTGTGAGGCTAGAGTTTTAGAGTCTAGAGTTTGTGAGGCTATAGTTTGCGAGGTTACAGTTTGTGAGGCTAGAATTTGTGAGGCTAGAGTTTTGAGGCTACAGATTGTGAGGCTAAAGTTTGTAAGGTTACAGTTTGTGAGGCCAAAGTTTGTGAGGTTAGTGATTGTCTATAAAGCGAAATGGCGGAGAGTCTCATTAAATTAAAATCACGAGGCACTTGAATAATTTTTACCTTTTATAGTTTCCGTATTTTTTGTGAAGATTAAAACATCTGTAGGCAGACATTATCCGAATTCAGCTAGCCATGAGAACTTTTACGTTTCTTCAGTAAATAAAAATGCTGTTAGATGGGCTAACAAGCTAAGATCAGATAACAAAATGATTAAATAACATTGACTTGTTATTAACAACTTCAATAATTTCCTAAGAAGCGCCTACCTCGCGGGAGTGCTATTTTACGGTGCTAGTTTGGAAGCAGGACGACATAGTTTATCGCTTATAGCCAGAAGAATTTGCGTTTCTGTTCCTATTAGAGCGATTGAAAAATTGAGTTTGATATTTTTTAATAACGCCGCTATCTGCATTTCAGGAACTTTTGAATCGCTGTTACCAAAATTTTTCGTTTGTGCTATAATGTCTAAGTTTTTCTCAACTACGATTTGGACTTTAGTGCACTAAAATCGAGAAAATGCGTAATTTTTGCTACAAAACCTACATATTTGTTGAAAAGAAGTTTAATCAATATACTATTTTGTGCCTTTAAGGCATTTCTAATCTAAAATTGTGACAGCTACGGTCAAAATGAGTTCCTATGATGATTTTCTGAGTTATATCTTGTGGGTAATATATGTTAGTTTATTACATAGCTAGTCGTCCAAATATATTTTATTTATTGTTTGTTCTTATTTCCTGTTTTCAAACTCAGATTAAACAAGCTACCCTGTCGGAAACACATACTATGTGTCAAGAACTTTCGTTTCAAAACGAAAAAGTTTTCTTCTTAAAAGAAGAATGTCACAGCAGTCATGTTGCTATTAACAATAGAATTTATGCGCCTGTACTACATATAGTTACTTAAATATAAACTTTACGACGGTTCAACATAATATATGGTTTTTGAAACATGTCAAATTATTTGACTTCAGCGTTTGCGAATATGCTGTCTATGAAATAGCATTAATGTAATTCAGCCTTGGTAAAGTTGATAATATAATTTTCGATGTCATCAATTCTCGGAATTCCTAAATGTTTTCATCTCAATTGTAGTCAACAAATCCGAGACGTTTGCTGCATGCCATTTTTGCCTGGCATGCAGACTCCAGCGGTCGGGTCTGAAAAGGCTTTCATGACTATAAGAGATTCGTGCAGTGCAGTGCTATTAAAGCTGTAATGCACACTCTGACAAAAGGTGAAATCAATGTCACAGCCTGACGGCTGTGACAATAAAGTTGTATTTTCACGGTAGTTGACACTACGCATACCGAGGCGCTTAGTAATTAATATACATATGTTCTATTTTAGGATATTGATTATGAATTCGTTAATTGGCCTGCTGCTTATTGTTACTCTATCCACGACTGCAACCGCAGTTAAGTTTGGATGCAAGGAACTTTCATGTTCAGCCTGTCAAAATGTTAATTTTGGCAAAGTTCACGGAACAGGTAAGATTTAAAAACAAGAATCTAAATAAACTCGCTATTTTGTTAAGGGCCCATGTCAACTTTAGAGGCCGAAGAATAATGCATGCCATGCCGTTCACGATATACTAAGCCTAAGCCTTAGTCTTAGCTTAAGCTAAGGTTCCTATATGAAGCATGTACTAAGCCTAAGACTAAGTCGAGGGCTCCCGCCCCTGAACCCCCCGCTCTAAGCTGTTCCTTTTCTAACGTTATAACGTCCGGGCCCTAAAGTTGACATGGGCCTTGTTAAGTAACGGAATTTATACTAAAACTTCAACGCTTATGGTTGCAGCGAGATAGCTATAGAAACTTATAAGAAATGTTTAGCTTTATTATCAGCTAAGTTCAAATTTCCATGCTAAACTCTATCTTTAGAAGAGGCAAGTTTAAATTTTGAGGCATTTTCAGAGTAATTTAAGATGGCTTTTATTAGTTGAGCCAGATTAAAATTAATATTGGATGATACAAATTTACGTTCTTTTTTAAGGGTCTTAGGAAACAAAATTGCGATTCCGCCTTAAAACAGATTTAGCCTTCACGATCACTCTTAAAAATAGAAGTTATCTTTGATATGGACAAATGATAGTTTGTATGTCAGACAAGGACCTGCGTATTTTGGACACGTGAATTAAATGGGAACACACATCTCAAGATTTAGATAGTAACAAAGCTAACCCTTAAAGTTTTTTGCCCAAAACAAGGGGAATTAAGCTTATGCAGCGTTTACGTTATAAAGGACCCCCATGTGAAAGTTTTGTCCACCCTCAGTGTCTCTGCCACCATCAAATATATGGTGTCTTTGACACCATGGTGTTTGTGATTGTATTTTCAGATAGTATACATAGGTAGTGTAGTGTCGATAATAGTATGGTGTAGACCACACCATAAAATTTATATGGTGTTAGCTACACCATGCTGTTATTTACACGCCTTATATAATGTGTTTGTGGATGGTGTCCTTGACACCGTCAGTAATAAACAATAGGTAAGTTTAGCCACTATAATTAAGTTGATGGTGTCTGGTACACCATCTGTTGCATTCTATAGTGTAGGTATATACCGTACACCACTGGATGGTGTGGTCTAGACCATTGGGGAACAAAACTTTCACATGGGGGTCCTTTATAACGTAAACGCCGCATTAGGGGGTTTTGTGGCAACTGTAGAATTTTGTATAGATTATACATCGGTACAAAATATTTTACTTGCTTATGTCGCGCTCGTGGCGAAGGTATGTGGAATCAATGTTAGACCTCTTGATATGCAATGTTAGATTATAGGTTTTCTAAAAATTTTAGCCACCAAAGTTGTTATCGTGTATGAGACGGTAACAATTGAATTGGATTCAATTTTGGCAACAAGAAACTTCATTAACCGAAATTTTTTAAAAATCCGTTGCTTGAGAGCTGAAATTATACAGCAAAGTTGGAAGCTGAGCTGAAACTCATACCTATGCCCCGTATCTTTAGTGCTATACCCGTCCAAGTCCTCATCTTATTAAGCAGCTACAAAATTTTATTCATCTGGGACTAAGAAGGCTGGTATTTTGGCACTGGCGACTTCCAAGGTTTCAATAGTTTTGAAGCTTAAACTTGTAGGCTTAGAATGTGGCCTTTTTTGAACTGACAGCGCACCAATACTTTTTCTTCGGCGACAATCAAAACCGTTGCTTGCTCGGCTGCAACCCTGAAGCACCAGCCGGGCTGAGAAAATTCCCTGTCGGTCCCACTACCAAATCTGTTCTAGATGAATCATACAACGATAAATCATGCCTTTCTCTTGTTGTAGGTTGTGCCATTGCGGATATCATAGCGGATCCTTTGTCGTTCCAAGCGAAGCTCACATGGAAAAATCAAACAATTTGGCAAGACACAATAAACGGTATGTTCAGAAAATATATCTATTAGGGAGTTTAGTACTAAATACATCAGTTAATAAAGCACTGAAAATGAGTTCAGATTTGGCTATTAGAACAAGCCTTGGAAAAGCCTTTATATCGGGACCATGATAAATTTCTATAATATCATAGAATTGGGAGCGTCAATCAGAATAACTTCGAAGCCAAAGAAAATAAATTTCTGAAAGCCAAATTAAAAATTTTGTCTTATTACCGCCATTCGCGTATCCCATCCCCCAGTTATGTAAAAGCGATATGCTGATCGCAAAAGTTTTCAATGTATTGGTAGAACTGATCACAATTATCAAATAGACCACCTCAAAACTGGGGCTGAGACATATTCGCCCGTAAAACCTGGGTTCCAGCAACCCCTTCTCGTCCCCATAAACCAGGACTGATGTCAATTTGTTTTATCGTCTGCATTATCAAACACAGGCTAGGATTAGAGTCTAGTATTGTCATATGTACCCTTCCGTAATGCATTCTTGGCAAATTATACATGTTTTCGTGCACGTATGAAATCGTTTAGAGAACCAAACAACTTTTTTTCTATTTAAATTCTTAAACAACATAAATATATTATTTTTATTAAATAATCTTAAAGTCTAGTGGTCAAATGCATCGATAAAATTAATATATCAACTTAAACTCAATGGTCTCAACGAAGTATCTAGTCTAAAGTATCAGTTATTTTTTTCTTCTAATTTCAGTGAGCAATCCGCCCAAGCAATGCGTTAAGGTCCCTGAAAAAGAGATCGATGCGAAATTGTGCCTTCAGTTCGTTGATTTGAAGCTTGACGTCAAATCTAAACAACTTGATGGATGCGCTGAATTGTCAGGCGATATGGATAATGCACAAATATTTCATTTTAAGCTTGGCTGTTTTCATGTTCCGGTTTAGGCAAAAGAAAAGACCTGGCATGGTGTTAAATGTTGAGGCAAAAATTGATAGTTACCTTATTTCAGGTTTACTGTTTAACATTTTTTCCGTAGCAAACTCATTTTTTTATCATTTTTAATTATTATTAGCGTAAAAATGTAGTGGTTAAATTTTGCTAAATTATTGATTTACGCAGCCGAAATCACAGAATCAGAAAAAACTTTATGTTAAATTTTGAAATTCTATATAGCCGTGTACTAAAAGTGTGTTAGTTTAGTTTAAAAGATAAACTTTAATAAAAGTTAGATTTTGTTCCTAATAGCTTGTATATTTATTTTGTATATGAGTAAGTCCTTTGATAAAAGAGTAAAATGTTTAAATAAATATTGATGTGCAGTACATACATATATTTCACTGCGACTGTTATTGATCAGTTCTACGTGAACATGTTGCTGAAAAAATGAAATTAAACGCAACATTTTAAACAATTTTTTCTAAAGAAAATTAATGGATATTTGCACTGCGTAGATCACATAAGTACGACTATAGATTAGCGGATCTAATGTGCTTTGTGATATAATGACCGATTACGAGGACACCATTTGTGGCTCCAATTACTACTCTGGACCTCGTACGGGTCGCAAAGCTGGAGAAATGAAGATGAGCCCCGCCCCGCTGTTTACGGAAGGGTATTTTCATTTCATTTTTTTATAGTAGTGCATAGGATAACCCACATCTTGGCTCTATGATAACACTGCCTGCGACCATTCAGTATTAAAAGCCTCATTTCTATTAAAACTATGGTTTCATTTAATAGGATAAAATTTCTAATTGCACCATTAGTGATTTCATAAAACATTACCAATCATAAAAAATC
>JASANE010005198.1:0-32608 GCA_030248225.1 Trileptium ribeirensis | reverse complement strand
CAAACAAAACCAGCAACAATATACACTTAAAGACTCACTTTTCAATCCTGTCAAGTAAAGCAGCGAAATCGGCTATTCCGTAATCCTCGTTCTTTGAATTTATTACCAAAATCGATTAAACACCCTGCCGAATCGTAAAGAAAACAAGTGTCGATATTATTTTACCGAAAAATATCGTAAAATTCGTAACTACGTTTGAGCGACACCCAATTTCGCGTCCAGAAGGAAGCTAATTCTTCAAACGATCAGTCAATACAGGTTCGTCAACAACGAAACTGGCTGATCTACATTGACAAATGCCTATAGAAACAGCAAAAATATTTTAGATGCTTCTTTTGAGACTACTAAATGAGATGGGTGACGGGCATAGGTTAGACTTTACACCTACGTTAGTGGCAACAATAGATAGTTTTTACTAAACGGGTCAGTTTGCTATAATTAGTTAAAGAGATTTAAGCTTACTACGTTCTATTCCCGAGGAAACTATTCAGTTGTGCGTAATCATTCCGCGAATTTTCAAAGCCATGGCTAGCTGTTAAAGTAACAGATGGTTAGCGCCTCGCTTACAAACCAGCCAAAGAAATCTCCGAATTGCTTAAAGTTAGTCATAAACCGGTGTTTTTATGCCCTTAAACTCGAATTCCACACAAACATTTTAGTTCTGTTCTTTGTTCTTAAATCATAAACGAATAAAGCCGAATTATGTGAACCTTTGTTATCACAGCAATTATTTGAAAACAAACTGCACTCGCATCTTGACTCTAATAAATCACTTTGAATATCATAATATAAAGGTAATTACGCGGATTTAGTCAATAAAAAAATATCTGAAAAATTGGCAACAACGGCTTCTAATGTTCATAGTTTATAGCAATTTCAAAACATTATAATAAGCCCATAAATGCAAGCAAACTTTGGCAAGACCCTCAAAAAATATTTTTTTTTTATTTTTTTTAAACTATTGTAAACCGTTTATTGTACAGAATACGATAGATCCCAGAACCTAATTAAACACTGCTGCATACCAGGTAAATAAATCCGCAGGCCAGTAGTTCAATATTTTTCTACTTAATTTAGTGATGTCACAAAGCTTATTCTAACTGTTTCATATATACCAGGACGTTGCAGCATCCAGGACCAGGAAATTAAATGCGGCACTCCGAACAACATAAGTTATTTATGAGTATACCCCCCGTCAAAATGGGGTGTGACAGAAAAAAATTGATCCACAAACTAGGCCACTAGAGTTAGTCGTAATACCAGTCCATCATTGAGAACTGTCTACTTCGATTAAAATTTCTTCGCCCTTTTTTTGACCTTGGAAAGTCTCTTAATTCTAAGACATCATAACATGTGCCGAGTAAGATACGGGCACAACCTCGAATCTGACATTACATACCGGTTGCAGATTTTTTTTTGACAATGCTTCAATAACAAACCCTAATGGTTATATTTAATTTGTGGATAAACTTAAGGACTAGGACAGGTCAAGTGATACTCGCGTATGTCTCTAACGCAAAGTCCGGCGAGTCGAAAATAATTTCAATATACAACACAGAAATCGCTTGGCATAACTCCCAATTGGTAGCACTCTTCACGGAAGCTTCCAGAAACGCAAATTGAAAAAATGGAAGTCAACTTTGAAACTCTCGTAAAGTTTACTCCTATTTTTAAATGTTGTTACTTCGAGCAGCTAAATATTTAGCAGTTTGGGTAGAATACCGATTAAATTCTCTAAATTTAAGAGCCATCGCGATTAATTGATAATTTTGTTTTCCAATTATATCGGTAGCTTGTGCTCATTATAAGTGATCCCTCCCTATTCACACAAGATTCGAAATGATACGTTAGATTTTGTATATGACTCAAGCATGAAATATTTTTTCAATATCGCATTAGATTCAAAAATGTTTTTATAAGCAAAATACTATCCTACATTAAAATTACAATCAACGTTATTTCAGCAGAAGTACAGAATTCTAATAAAGAATCCTTGATTCTTGACTAGGACTACAGTGAACCTAAGTTATTGCAAGGCAAACCAAGAGGTAAAAAACTTCATGGGGTAAAACTATTCGTTTGTGAAACCAATGTTGACCTTCCTTTTTTTTAATTACAATCATAAGAAAAGCGAGATAATGCTTGCAGCGTACGAGCAAGGTTGGAACAAAACGATCGTGATTTGCCTGTAGATGTAATTACCTATTGTGTATATCACAAGGCGTATTCATACCTTGCGCGAAAACACCGGAGTCAATGAACAAAACGAAAATTATGACAATTCCGCCGATCACCGACCTTAAATCCTCTAAAAGCCATTAGATAACAACGAAATATTAACGTTGGGCTTCGTATACCCAGACCATAAGGTTTAGCATAAGCAACAGCCTAAGAGGACTGTATCCGAAAGCATAAATACTAAACATGCAAAAACTGGAAAAGTTTATATCTGTGGCAAAATGAATATGCGCAAAAATTTATGTTAGCAAGATTGCAGCTATAAATACGCTATTTCGCACTTTTCGATGTACCGCGCTAATAGAATCTAACTAAAAATAAATGTGCAATCGTCGAGATCAGTCTAGCAGCAACATTAAGCATTTCGACTACAAAAGAAAACTTTCAAAGGTTTAGCCTAAAAAAATTTCGGCAATAATATAAATCCATTGTTTTGTCTACAACTTGGAAATAAGCTGAGTTAAAGAGCAGCCTGATATTATAGAGCAAGCATCATGGAAGTCAAAATATTTTTATTGCGAAACTCTGCCAAGGCACAAATATCTAATTCGAAGCAACAGATTTATCTGGTGTATGTACATATCGTATACAAATGAAATGTCTTGAGCTAATCGATTCAAGACAATAATACGGGGTGCGTTCTCGGGTTACAAATTGCAGCTGTTTTCGTACGCAAAAATATAACAGCTCCACGCAATATACATCATCCACGTAACTTACTCAGGAGGATGAAATTTCTTTATGGCAAATACCAAATTTTTTGTTGAAGCGCCGTCACTAAAACATAATTTAGTTATTGTCAAATACCAGGCGATCTTTTGCTACAATTATATAAAGCATGATTTCCGCTGATTGATGAGCATGCAACAGAGCGGCTAGTTATAAAAATTGTCTATATTTAATTGAATTCTGGGGTGAATAGGGACATGGTAACAAAAGAAGTCACCTACTTCACCACTGTGACAATAATACAGAAAACATATATTTGCGATTATTTTTTTGTTAAGCAGGTTTTCATTTATAAAGCTAAGCTTTGATTTACGTATTTGACTTAAATATAGTAATTCAACATATTGAGAGATGCCACGTGTCTATGCTCGTAAAACTGCACCGTTTGACAGTTCTAAATTAAACGTAGCAATTCGTGCAGTAGAACAAGGTGATATAAAGTCGTACAGAAAAGCAGCAGCTCAATTTGGTGTTTCGAAGTCTGTCATACAGCGGCACTTGCGAAATCCGCAAACAGGAAAACGAGGTGGTCAGACGAGTCTGCAAAAATCGGTTGAAGATGAAATAATGAATCTTATAATAACGTGTGCCGATTGGGGATACCCGATGACGTTACGAGAAACATGTAATTTTGTGAAGTGAGTTAAAGTCTTACTTGCATTTAATGATTATCGTTTAGTTAAGCTATTATCGTTTTTAATAGCCAAACTATAACAGAACCTGGGCTGTCTTGCTGAATAATTAATTACAACGCTTAGCCATGGAAATCATATATAATATAACATCTGCATGAGAATTATGATACATTTTATATCGTTTTACTGATCACAGTTATCCTGAAAGCTAGAATATTTCAGCTATTCAGAAATCCACCGCAAAATATCAAAAACATCAAACTACGATATCTTTAATCTTCTTTATTTATGGTTGTTGCAGCAAAAGTCACGTGTCTGGCTTACTGTTTGTAACTCTCCACAGAGTGAAAAGTATAACCGCTAAAGTAACTGTTTTTATTGTATGGAACTTAGTAGTGACAGTTGATAATCGATAGCGGTGTTTCACTTGGATCTATCTTGGACAAAACCGACTTTTTCTGTGGTTATATTTTGCATAAAAAGTGGTAAAACAGTCAAATTATGTCGAAATACCATAATTGTACTTGAACTAGCTGTTATATCGGTAGTGTCTAGGTGCCACGTAATTTCAGGTATTATGCCGAACGATCTGGCAAAAAATTTCCACGTTTTAAACACGGTACCGATCCAGGTGTCGACTGGGCTAAAAGCTTCGTCGCTCGGCATCGCGACAAAATTACGGAACGGTTCGCCACAAATATCAAGCGATCACGTGCCTCTGTCGGAGAAACCTCGATAAATGAATATTTTCAGGAGTTGCGAACAACCGTAGCTGGCGTTCCACCGGAAAATATTGTTAATTATGATGAAACCAACTTGACGGATGATCCCAAGCAAAAAATGGTGATCGTTCGGCGCGGAATAAAATACCCTGATCGCATTCAAAACTTCTCGAAAAGCTCCACGAGCTTAATGTTTGCCGTCACTGGCGATGGTGGCATTTTACCACCATTTGTTGTGTACAAAAGTCTGCATCTATATGACGAATGGTGTGAGGGTGGACATGATAGTGCACGCTACGGTAGGTCTAAGTCAGGCTGGTTTGACTCGTTTAATTTTTCTGCTTGGTTTGAAAAGATAGCATTGCCATATCTAAAAAAACTTGATGGACGAAAGGTTTTAATTGGGGACAACTTATCGTGCCACTTGAACCCCCTTCTAATTCAAAAGGCAAGGCAACTTGATATACATTTTTGCTTTTTGCCTGCTAATTCTACCCACGTAACACAACCGCTTGATGTGTCATTCTTCCGACCTACTAAGTTGCATTGGAACAGAATTGTTTCAAAATGGAAAGAAGGACCTGGCAGGTGCGACAACGCAATTCCAAAACCGGTATTTCCGCGTTTGTTAAAAGAATTAATTCACGCTTTAGACGAAAACGGAGCTTCAAATATCGCCAGTGGATTTCGGAAGTGTGGAATAATTCCGTTTGATCCTTCACCGGTTTTAGCTCGCCTGCCGACAACAACCGCATCTGATCGAGGCGATTTTGCAGAAAGTCACCTTGTGTCGTTTCTCAGGGAAACTCGTTTCGGTTTTGAAGGCCGACCTCCTATGCGTCGCGGGCGAAGGATTAACGTAGTTCCGGGGCGATGAGTGGCGCTTGACGACCTTGAGCAGGATAACCGTACAACCTCTGGAACTGCCAAAACACCAAAATTTCGGCGTCCTCCCGTGAATGTCTATAGCGACAGTGACGAAGAAGCGCTAAGCGTATCCGAAGCTGATAGAGAAGAACCTTCACTCGACAACGGGGTTGTCGTTAGTGCAGAGGACTACATCGTAGTCCAATATGCAGGTAAATCCAGGATGCGATATTTTATTGGTCGGGTCATGGAAGAGACGCCAACTGGGTTTGATAGCGACTTCACTGTGCAGTTTTTGCGCAAAAAGGGTGATGGCAATACTTTTGCTTATCCTGACAAAAATGACATCGCGGGTGTACTAAGTGAACAAATAGTGACTATGGTTGTGTTGAAGTCAGAACACCGAGGGTTGCTTGCTTTTGACTGTGGAAATTTTAAGGAAAAGATTGAGTAAATCAGTGACTGCGTTGTTTTTAGTATTACGATATATTCTACAATTCAGTTATGAATTAAATTTTGTGTTTTATGTTGCTTATAGTTAACACGGTTTCATGCGTTCTTTTTTAAAACACGCTAAGTGTCCCTGTTCACCTCTTGCGCGGGTGAAGAGGTCCAAACTGTATGTTTTTGAGCTTCCAAAGTATAGTAATAACGGGTGTTCCTAATCACCCCCAGTGCGGGGTGAAAGGGGACAAAGTTTAGCAAAAAAAATTTCGAAACCACAGGTAACAGTTCGCTGATCACGATGCGATGATAATTTTAAGTTATATATGCCACTATGTAGCTAGAAACACGAAGTTAAATCTATCGAAACACGAAGTTTTTTTAAGAAACTCTCAAATTCTGTCCCTATTCACCCCGTTTTACGGTATTTGGCTAGGAATGTATTTGTTATTTGACATTCGATCGCAGTACGATGGAGGAATCAAGTGTTCAGAACGTAATGGAGATTGTGAGTTGTAGGGGTGAAATCTTTTAAATTCCGCCTGTGTGTATGTGATCGACCATAACTCGGGAACGACTTAACCTATTTTCATGATCTTTGGCTCATTCAAACCGGCATAGTCGATTTACCGTGTAGATCCCCGAGCGTTTTTCGATTTGAGGTCTGATTCCAGGGTCAGGAGTCAAAATGTAGTTTTGCCCCATTTTAGTACCCTTCACGGAACCAAGGTTATTTTTATCTTAACTTTCGAATTTTTTTCTCTGGTTGGTTTTATTTCATAGTAAAATGATAAATGCCGATGCCTGTTTTTTGCTTTTCGATTAAGGTTCTGGATTTATGGGGTTTAAGGTACGGGTATGGCGCCCCAATGGCTCCTTGACCCAAAATTTGAAAACTTGGTGTGAAGTCTTGGGCGGCTCATAAGTTTCACCTGGGGAATTTCGGGCATTGGAAAGTCATTGTCGGTGCGGGTTTTGCTCTGTGACCCATGGTTCCATGGGTACGGCGTCGCCAAGGTTGGGAGCCAGAGATCAAAATAAAGTTTTTTACCTCATTTTAGTTTCCTTCACGGAAGCAAGATTATTTTTATCTTTTTTATCTAATTTTTTTGTGATTGGTTTTATTTTGTAGTAAACTGACAAATGTCGATGCCTCTTTTGTTTTTCGATTAAGGCTCTGGACTTATGAGGTTTGAGGATGCTGTCCCAATGGTTCCTCGACCCAAAATTAGAAAATTTATTCTAACATCTCCTCGATGTACTTGAAATTCGCGAGTACAATAATCAACTTATCTTCTAAACTACTCCAGCAACGTGGCTGGTATTCGGTTGGCTCATTTTATAAATTAATATTTAAAGCTATGCACTTCTCTTACATATTCGACACTCCGAAACCACTACCATGGCGATAACACAAGCTAAGAGTTTATAATCACATTGTTTTACAAAGTACAGTACTGAGTAGGTATGGCCACGGGTAGTAAATCGTTACGAGTACCCGAACCGACTAAACTACCCGGGTACCCTATACTAACTTCGGTAGTTTTCGTAAGCCGCAGTAACTACTCAGATTACGTATGTTTGACCCACCTATGGTCAAATACCTTGCACAAACTGATCTGTACTACCCATACGATACGAATACAAGTTCGGAAGTGGAAAAGGAAAAACTATCATTAAAAAATATTCTATATATATAATATACTCTATTCCATATTTTCTATAATAGCGTCATAGAAAATACCGTTGGCTTTGCCGTAAGTAATACTAAACTTTAATTCTTCAAAAAGAATGATTGACCCTCTTGTTGCTGAACTTAAAAACGGACACATACACATGTTCTTCGAAGCTATAGACAAAGGCAACCGTCGCTAAGGAATCATTAAAAAATTCCTACAGATACTACTCCAAGAAAAATACACCGAATTAAAAACCAAATTTGTAACCTTTCTGCTAAAAATAGATTATAATGTTTCTTAGTTACGACATTAATGCGGACTTTTATTACAACAATGACTACAACTCAGCCAGGGTGAACTACTAGTTTAATACCAAAATCAAATCGAATGTTGTTTCCGTCCATAACGTTTACGCTACAGTGATTATAAAAGTTTTCACAATACAGGTGACATGAGCTATTGCAATTACTGGCCTAATGTCTAGCTTATAATAACCTTTATCTACTGAATAAGAGATCAAACATAATCAATTTTGTCTCAAAATCGCATAGGTTATTGTAGCTGTTACTATATAAATTTTGACAGTTACTGAGACGTAATACGCAATGCGTATCGATATATTCCTAAAATCGTCCAACATAATGAATAGATATCCAATCCAAGAATATTTTCAACCAAGATTCGCTTATATTTCCCTATTATAGCTTTTGGAATAGTTGGATCTATTTGGTTCAAGTTTAGCTGAACTTGTGTAGGTCTGTGATAGGCGTGTACCGCAGGCTTCACTAGCAGTTTTAACGGTGAGGGCGCATTAGCAGGCTAGTTTAGAGAGATATGTATTAGTATAAATGGAGCTTCTAGGTCATGCATCCGGTCTTTTAGCTAAGGATTATTACGATTCATGTACTACTGATATTCTGCGTGATTTCGGTCTTGCAATATAAGAGAACACTACAACTCTTAGCAAATGCGTAGTTGCATCGCAATATGAAACTGGTTATATCTCATACATGATCGGTCATGCACTCGGACCATCTGCAACTAGGGATAAGTTAAGGTTCGCCATCGCTGGAAATATGCCTAATTACTAACCGGTTTTCTAAAGAGAGGGTAACTGATTACACCGAGATATGTGCGTAAGACAGCCATAAAGGTAACACTAGCACTTATAACGGTGAAGGCGCATTATGCTGACCGGGTTGGAGAGATTAGCATAACTATGTCATCCACCCGGTTTTTGAACTAAAGATTTATGGTAGGCCTGTCGCAGAAAATTGTTACTGGTCAACTAGTACTGATATTTGGCGTTGAACGCTACACCCGATGCCGAACGTGCTCTTTTATCGTTGGTCAATGGATTTATGGGCCACTGGCGGAAACCAGCAAAAGTAACCGTTACATCTGTGTCGTAACGGAATATTTAACTAAGTGGCCGGAGGTCTGAGCGGTCCCCAGCAAAAATGCCACCACCATCGCTAAATGCATCATGGGTTGGTTTACCGATTTGGAATTATAGAATTGCCGGAAAACTTCGTGCAAAGGTGACAAGCTGTTAGGTGGTTGGGTCCTTACACCATTTCAGGAATTCTTGGTAAGCGAACGTATAGTGTATCGAAGGATGGCGTAAACCTTAAAAATAAGGTATGTTTGGCGGCCATCAAAACGTTCTGCGGAAGCGAAGAGCCATACGAAGTCGCGTTAAATGATGATCGTTCATTCAAGCCACTTCCAGTAGATCGGCGAAGAGCGTTAGTACGCGACCTTGGCATTGCGAGAGAGCTGAAACCGCCGACGATGAACGACACTCTTCTAGGGACACCCGTCTAGGTTACACTGGTTTTGGGAGATGGTAACTGCTGCAGTCGGGCGTTGTTTAAAGTTCTTGCAAGATCTGATACTCATCTCAAAATTCGAGATCATATTGTCGGGAAAATGGGAAAGCCAGAATTGTCTGTTCTGGAAAAGTGTTGTACAGATAACGTAGAGCTATATTTGAGTGAATCGCGTATGATGGAACATGGGCTACGGAAGCTGAAATTTTAGCGTCCGCTCGAGCGTTCTAGACTGACATTGAGGATTACGGCGTTGTAGGAAGTACCATGGCTTGGCAGCGGCACGGGTGATCTATACCATATCGAAAATGCTTGGAGCCCATGACCGAACGGTCGATATATCTAATTAATGTGAACGATTATTTCGAAGTTGTTCTCGGTTTGAGAATAGACAGAAGTAGATGAAAAAAGCTGCTTTGGACCCCACCGGGGGCGGGGGATATCTGGGTCAAATGCGGGATATATCTAGGTCATATGAGCGGGTAGGCTTGGTGAGGGTTACGTAGGTCAAATGCGGGGGTACAGGATATTATTTGGGTCAGCGGGAGTATTATTTGGGTCAACTAGGGGATGTTATTTGGGGTGGGATGTGTATTATATGTTTGATTAATTATGTCAGCGGAGGAAATTGAAATCAACATGCAAATTCCATGTCGGCGGACAATACCTCCCCGAACAACAGCGCTGCACATAAATATTGATGTTGCAATAACGTGTTTTAGTGCACTAAACAAAAACTTTTTTGTTGTTGTAACATCAATAACTTACCCAATGCTATTGCATCGACAATGCAATCTAACACAAATGCAGGACAGTGGTTTCCTCGTAGCGGGGGTTCGGGGGCCGGCAGCCCCTGAATTAGGATTAAGCTTACTGTATGTCCCATAGAAAGGCCTAAGCGCAGGCTAAAGCTTAGTATATCGAGAACGACATGGCATACATTACACGTTAGCCACTCCAGGATATTGGCCAAACGTGACCTCGAGACTATTGTGTTTCGACTCTTTTTCCGGAACCTAGCCTTTAAGACATGCCAGTACGACGCTGAAACAGGCTTTACCTTCCGAGTACGCTCGTAGACATTTTACAAGTGGAGCTACGTGGCCTTAATGTTCAGTTCGAGATTCTGCGCATAAGAAACTATTTAATAAAATAGCGGAAATTTGATATTTCTTCATCCTAACCACATTCTGTAAGATTTAGTACGATATAAAAACGTTAAATCTTTTGCAAAAACATTGAAAAATTCACAACGGTCCCCGTTAGTTACGTAGAGCGTAAAAAATAATAACTACTATTAAACAATCAATTTATGAATCACTGCCACCAGAAAATGCATGATCAAAACTTAATGATAAGAAATGAATAGGTGCAAAACTGGTAATTTTTAGGCTCACCGAGCAATTATTTATGTCTTAAATTGCAATTTTTGTAACTAAATATATTTATCATCGAACCTGGACATTGTGTGTAGTAACGTGATGCAACTAATGTTCAGTTATGGTAGTTTATTGGTGTGCTTTCCGTGCTTGTTCAATAATTGCCAACATTTGTTTACCGTTTACACAAAGCATGTGACATAACCACGAATTCAACTGCGAACATTGTTGAATTATGTTTCACAATCCGCTTTAATTATTATTGATGCAATGAAAGCGGTACAAACTACCGATATAGAAGATCCTACGATGAATGAAATATCGGAATTGTTAGATGTTACACATATATGATCAGTTAACAAATGGAAATTTAGCATTTAGCAACTTATATTTTCATAATCGCGCTATACAATACGTTAGCAATAAGAATAATAATTGAGATATTTATGAAATCGTATGCTGTATATGTAAATGTATATTATTTCAGTATGTACATCCTAGCTGTGTTATTCTACACTGTGCGAACTGATATGAGCGCTATCTTCGTGAAACAACTATATTTCTATCTATAACAGACTTGATTTTACAGACATTTCGTGTACATTGCCGAGACTCATAGAATTTTATTAAACAGGATTAAACGGCACTTCGAACTGCCATATTTTAGATTATTTGAAATGAATTTATATAATTAACTTTAAATTATACACACCATAATAAATTAATGCTGTTGACTGACGCTGTATAATTCATAATGTTTGGAAATAGATCAGTAGCGTTAGAGGTGTCGTACAGAGCTACGGATGACATATTTTTGAAAATATAGCACGATTTGGATATATAACTTCTTAGGCTATAAGGTCTCAAAATAAGAGGCAGCATAGGTGTAAGGCGTTGTATTCCCTGCATGATTATAACATTCATTAGGTAAGACCACGGATTTTTTAGCAGGGGAGCATTGTTGCACAGCAGATTCGCGGCAGCACCCTTAACCATTGATCGACTTGGTCTGTAAACTCGAATTCTGTGTTGTATAGCCTAGTATTAGTATAAAATGTATCTAAAATGAATACGGAACAATTAAATGCCAACAAATATTTGCCGGTACCTAGCTGTCAGATACCAGGGATGGCATGCAAATTACGACTGGATGGACTAAGAACAATATGTTTAGTCCATTAGCACAACGTGCAACTTCTGGGAACTTCTGGGGACCGTTTGCTAATACCATTTAAACGCTATCGTTTTGTTGTTCCAAAGTCGATTAGTTCAGTCGGTACATTATTCCAAATCCTACCGTTAAAATTTTAGCTACGCGTCAAAATATGGACACGGGATATTTAGCATAACGTCGGAAGGTGCGGGTTTTGCAGCACATTATAAACTGGGCTATAAAATTAACAAACGCTTCATAACTTATATTAAACCATCCCTTCGTTCAAGTCGGTTACTACACGGCAACAAAGGCACACCATTTGCCTCGGAAATTATGGTCATCCTGCTTGAGTAGCGACCAACAAATATTTTCCCGGGACTTTTGCATATTATAGGCTACTGATGCTAACATGCTACGGGAAAACCACGGTCGTTGCAATTATGCTAGATTGTATTGTCGCCACAATAGCATTTAGTAAGCTGTTGATGTTGCAACAACAATATAGTTTCTTTGTTTAGTACGCTAAAAGCAAACGTAATTGCAACATCAATATTTATGTGCAACGCTATTGTTCGAACCAAAAATAGAAAAGCGTTATGCGCTGCATTAATATAATTAATATATCACCTTTGCAATATCTTACGGTGTGCAATTCGTGCACGGAGATATCTGTGAATGACGCATTACAAGTGCAACAACTGGTTTGGAACCGTTATTCCGATCGTCTACGCTTCCAGCAACAACGAAAGATGAAGGAGCTAGCTGATCGGGTGCTGATGAAGCTCGGCACTCAATACACCGACGCGTGCTACTACGAGGAACCCGGGCAGCGTCTGCATCAGGAGTCTGGTGGCTGCATGCATTCGTCCCGATACAGTAAGCGCGACATTATGGACGCTTGCATACTCTTAAATATCAGCTATACGAAGCAGCTATACACCTGTGTGAAAGATAGACTGTCTGGATCGTGCGAGCGATACTAAATTGTAAATATAACTTGTATATAGCCATATGTGTATTGCTTCGATATATTTTGTTTGTCTTGTGTATGTATATATCTTGATCTATAAATGTATTCATATTAACATGTAAATAAAATTAATACGCTTTATTTTTTACACGCGTGACTTAACTTGCGTGACTCTCGCGTAAGGTAGATTTACATAACACACTAATATTTTTTATTTTCTAAAAATATTTACATTACAAATGCAATTACACACGGTTTCTAACGTCATACTTCGTCTTTCGCACATAAACAGCATGTGAATATACAAAATCTGTTATGAAAGTATTACCTTCTGTAATCACACAAAGTTATTAGCGGGTTTATTGTTATTGTCCCAGCCTCTGTAGCCAATAATCTTGTTGAACATTTTAAAGTGTTCCGTCCGGTTATCACCTCTTATAAAACTGTCATAACTGTTTCTTATAGCTCCATATATATGTTTCTTATAGTCATCGTAAGAACAGAGTTTCCTACTACGACACAATTTTCAACGTGATTTTCCATTAAATGATGACTGAACGCGAACCGTGACATTTAGGAAAGCTAAACTGTCCTGAAAGTTACAGCCGAGAATGAAGGCTCGGACAAATAACACTTTAAATCTCATGAGAGCAGCCCTGAGCTACGTTCATTCAAATAACTTTACAAGAGCTTTACAATGTGTTGTGTACAACTGAGGATGTTTACATGATATTTTATGCATTGATTCCTCGAAAGTTTTCCTTTTTTCCTTTCCGTCGTGATAAATTTAACTGCTGTTAGCAACGTTTCTCGTAAATGCAGTACATTAAGCAATTCATCTTTACACTGACAACGCCCGTCAATATATTCTCCACTCGATTGACACTCTTTGAAATTCGACAACTTTCGACTGCCAAAAAGCAATCTCCTCTTTAAGGTATTCTTCACGCACATAATCGATAATGTCATGATGTGCCTTTACTTGTCTGTTACCCATGACACGACTTTTTCGTATGTAATTGAGGACTAAAACTAATACGCTTCAAGGATTTCGACGTTTATATATCTTTCTTGAAGTACTCGCGCAAAGTCAAATTGTGCTAATTTTGACATGAACTGAGATCCAGTGTTACAGTTAAACAAAGTAAAACCTCGATATATTCCTGCTACTCGAATAAAAATGGTACCATGTTTGTAGTTGATGGCTAGTTTGAAAAATACGTATTCAAAAACGTGCTACAAATAAACAACCTACTGTCCCGATGTCACGTATGTAGGAAGGATTAAACGGATGTTGCAATGTAGGTTTGATGACGTTTTATTGATCCACTCTATATCGTACACGCTTATTGCATTAAATATTACTTGTGAAACATTTGTCCAATTTTCAAAACACGAAAATGTTTGGTACACAGTAGCACGGTTTGCAGTGAGTGCTAATATAACAGCTTGAGTGACAACCACTGCAGCTAACAGTGCAAGAAAATGTATGGGTTTGTTAAATTTGAATATAGTTGCCTGTTTATTGGTCATGATTGCACAAAGAATAGATACGTTTTTAAGCATGTTTAATGAAATGCCTTTAAACCATTTAAACATATTTGTTCCAAACCACATCGTGATTTGAATCAATTCGAAGTTCAGCAGGAAATTCACCCATAGCAAAAATGACTATTGTCTTACTGAGTTCGCTTGAAAAGTCTATGCACAATCGAACTTGCCCATTCTCTGGATTATTTAGATAGTTACAATCACTGCTATGGTCTCGACTAAGATCAGTGCAAAATATTTGATATCCAGCACCTGGCTTAAATGTTGTTGGATTTAAACCCAAGTTATCATTTCTATAATTCAGCGCTTGTAGTGTAAAATAATACCACCTTAATGCACTAGAACTTTTACAAAGTATGGTGACATTACAGGGATAGCGATCATCGTTCATAAATATAGTAAAATGATTTATATCCGGATGTGAAAATTCAAACAAATTTTTCTTTGCCGAACGCCCATAAGCCTCCTGTAGAATGGACCATATCCTACGAGGTAGATTGCCTTCAAAAATTGTCCAGTCAACGTTTTGTAACCCTTTGTTTACAGATAATGTTTGTATTTTATACCTGATTCCAAAATAATTTGCACCAGTGGCATTTAAAAGTCGGGATTGGTGTTCTAGTGCCTGTTTTGTCAACTTTACATTAGAAATGTAAATTTTGAAATCATTTATTCGAATTTGATACTCTGAACTGCCATCGTGTAGAAGCACTAAATTTGTTGGACTTCTAACGAACTCTAATTCCATACAGCTTTTTGGTGGTAAATACTTTGGGTTACATGTGAATCTGTTACAACTGGGAAATATAGTTCACACTTATGAGACATCATAATATTTGTATTCCCTCGTACTCCAGGAGAATTATCAGCGGTTATTTCGTTAAATATGTAAGGTGTATCATCGTCATACATTGCACCGGTAAGATACTGATTTCGATAATCAACGCTCTTGTGTAGGTGATGAAGTACGTATGCCATCCGTGGGTAATGTTTTTGATTAAACGTTATAGGTTCACCATTAATCTTCATCTCGATAGCAGAAAATAATGCATAGCCAAACATATTACAAGGTATCACCAATTTGTCCGCAGGTACATTTTTTCCATCTGATTGTAGCACATGTATTTCTAGGTAAGCATAAATTTGAGACAAATCTAATAAATCATAAACACTTTCACTAATTTTGAATCTCAATATATCATCAATGTCGGAACTAGGTAATGTTGTTTCACATGATACTTCAATAAGCTGACTTGAAACAACCGAGTCCTGTGTAGGATAGACCCCTTTTCCCAGTTTAATTTTTCAAGCCCACACGTTTGCGCCATTTTTGTCAGTAGTTTCACATGTTTTCGTTTTTTCTGGGTTTCCTAGAAGTTACTTTGCGTTTTCGACCAACTGGTTTGTTTTATCGCCTGATAACAAGAACACGGCTCGAAACTGTCGCGTTCTGCAGTTTAGGTGAATTGAAACAAAGTGAACCAGAGATGTTTTATATTCGTGCAAGTTTACTAACAATGCAAACCTTCTTAAGCATTTTATGTAAACCGCAACCGCAGCAACAATTCCGATTTTTTAAGGAATCTAACAGGGTTGAAATCTGCGTCTACTACCTGGAACTGAAACGTTTTTTGAAAGGTGCTGTTTAGTTGCAGATATATGGTATTATTGCAATTTTCTGAGATGACCTGTAATACAGATTTATATTTACCGTTAAATAGTCTCTCCTTGAGAAACGAGCATAAGATAAAAAGTGGTTTGTTGCGGTTTAAATCCAATGTTATAACACCAATGTGTCTACCATTTTTAAATGTGAGTTTTGAAACCCAAACATAGCTTTGAGTTCTTCTGATAATTTTATTTCTGCATCATCCAGACAATAAATATTTAGTTTGTCACATGTGGGGTCCACGCTAAACGTAATTTTTGAAGAAAATCTGTCTAAAAATTCAAGCAGCGTTTCAATGTTATAATAACCGTCATCCAACGTAAAGGTTTTCCATGATTTTGCCTCTAAGTATTTCACAGTGCTTTTGTTCAAATTTATATACTTTTTGGTACTTTTGCTTCCAAAACGCGGACATTAGTAGCGCAAAACTGTGTCGGAAATTCAACTGATGCGTTTTCCAAACTACAAATTATCACAACCTCCATGTTTATTGTCAGACCACACATCATTATAAAAGCTTTTAAGCATACTATGTGTAATAACGGGACGCAGCTGCATGGCGCAACTACCTAACATCATGCCCATACGACCCCGGCTATCATAACCTCAAGAGTGGGCCATAAGTTTTATAGTTTTGCCACTTTTCTTGGTCAGACCCAAGAAGCTATGGAGCTTAGCAGGTCGCGGGCGCGCTTCACGAGGTGTGTTCGGACTCCGACCAATTGGTTGCGCACCTGTCTAGTATTTCGGTATGATTGCTGAGGTCCCCAGGGAGGTTGACACCGAAACCTTCTCACAGGTCATACTGTCAAACCGATGTTCCCTATAGTAGTCTAAAGGAAGTTGTTTTGTCTGCCTTAATTTACAGGAAAATTGCGTGATAATTTAAGTTTGCCATGTAAAGTTTTGGATTCGGCTCGATTAAATCGCTATCGAACACTTCAACGGTTTGTAGCCTATGTTTCCCCCACAGGGATCCAACATTCCCTGAGAGTTTAACGTCGGACTACCTAGTTAGTAACTTGACAAACTTTGTTGTATTCGTATGTGGTGTCGAAGTTTTACTAATAAATTTTATGCTTTATTTGAGTGAGACAGTCTCACAAATGAGTTCGATAGACAGTTTTGTGGATCGCTCTTGCCATAATTCAGTTACTCTTGGATACAAACACTGGGCAGCGAACCGTACGTGTCAGGGCTTGGGATATGCTCATCCGCAGGCCGTGGTACGCAGGGTTGGTCGGTCCAGGAGGACGCACGTCTGGCACTATTCTGTCGAATGATACGGGTCACGGTTGATTACTTTCCAAAACTTTTATTTTAACTGTATGTATAATAGCGGGTTAAGAGCAATGGTATCATTACAATACGCTAATGGTAACACAATAACGTAGCTGCACCATCATGGAAATCATATGGGGCTCGGCATAGGTTGGGTCTACTCCCATTGAGGGGAACAGAGCGAGAACACAGCCAACTGGAGAATTCTTTATCCCGGCACTCCCAATGTTAGCGTCGTTCGCACGGCTATTGGGGCTACAATACGGGCTGACGTGTTTCGATGCTCGCTCGGCGTAGCGCGAGGCACTAAAAAGAATGAGGTGCACGCTCGGGTTGCCACGAAATCCGCGTGGACAAATCCCTCGGGCTATGAAGTTACATTTTGAAGGATGGTGCAACACGGTGCGTGATCGCGCACGCCAAACAGTGTAAGATCGTAACTATTAGGACATAGTACTGATCAATAAACGGTCATGAGTATAGCAAATATCAGCGCAGGGTCATGGTTATTACATTGGCTACAAAAACAAACATAGGTAAAAATAGCGATCACAGAGCGGAAATGCAAGGTCCAATCGGGACCATCAGATATGCCGAAACTTAGTCCGGTGCGCGTCCTGTTTTGTAAATCCGTCTACCGTCCCTATTGAGCCTATCACCTATTTCGCTATTCGGGTGGGTGTTGTGTCCTATGCTGACTACGACGATTCCGGCGGCGGAACCTCTTCCGTGGTATGTCCCATCCTTAATTTGCCGAGACATACTACCATAGTAACAATGCCTTCGATCACGTATATCCTGTAGTACCGATGAAAATTTGGGCTGCCCCCTTTTTTGCAGGGGGTCAGCACATGGTTGTCGTACGGCGAGGCAATTAGTTGTCGTAAGAGAACTTAACTTGGGCTATCTTATACGTGCCAGGGACACAGTTTTGGACACTTTGAGGGACCGCCCCTAGTTACTACTGCGACGGCCTAAATAGGTGGGGGCACGAGCAAGTGCCATCTTTAGCGATCTCCTAGGCGACCAATGTCGCTGCCCTAACCGTTGTGACGGATGATCGCACCTGTTCCACAATCTGTACTAGGTTTGCACTCTGGGGTGCGTTTGGTGTCTACGTACGGGGCACGTGGCGCTCTGGGAAATCGGCCCTGTTTCGACGGTTGCCGTAGTTTTCCTACGCATAGCTGCTAAGCCTGCGGGTCCGTGGGACACATGGGACACTGGGCCCCCTTTTCTCATACGCATCCGCGCCTTATTCTGTTGGTGTTCCTTTGATGGTTTCTGTCTCTTTACTTTGCCCCTGTTCTGTTGTTCTTTCCCTTTTTGTCCTCTCTCTATCACTCATCCTAATGCCTTATTGTACTGCGTGCACTGCAGTGTCGACTGCACTATCGAAATTGTGCAGTCTAGTTATCATCGAAATTTTAGTCCAATTTCCTAAAATCCACGTAGCCGAGTGGATAGTACTAAAGATTCTGCAGCGGGCTTAAATTTCCCGTGCAGGATCAAGTCTTAAAGCTGGCAAATGAAAAAGGAGAGAGACAGAAACGGTGAAAAAGCTAAAACAGGGCATATATAGTACATAGCCTAACGGGCAACCAGGGATAAAGCAAAAACGAGGCTAAACTCAGCGATCAACTCGTTCCATAGAAAAAACGGGGTTTTGCAGTTGCTCGGTTTGGCGTCAACACGATTTGCGGGAGGCCGCAATCTTTCTTTATTGAAGTTGTGATTTTGTTTTGAAAGTGGGGACACCGTATCGTGCCTTCAAAGAGTAAACCGCGATTGGAAAACGCCTTTGGCCATGCCGTCAGCCCAGTTTAGTAGGAAATGATTGCCTCGGTACCACTACCACGCTTGAACCACGTATGCGGGTTATTGCGAACTTTGGCATTTTTCATTGTTTACTCAAAGTAATTTCAGAGGTAAATATTATAACGCCGTCAAGCAGTTACTAGCAAGCGATATCATGGGGTGGTCGAGATCTCCGGCGGTCGGGCGCTGGTCTTACAGCTTTCTTTTATTAATAAGCGAACTGCATTCTAGCACAAAATGAGAGTAGGACGCGTATCTTCAAGCAATACGTAAAAATTGCTCCTCGCTGAGTGCAAATACATTATGCTCACGCTGACATACTTAGAATTTGTTTAGTCTTTTGTATTCCCCAAATTTTCTTAGCTCATTCGAATAAATGAAATTTTGGGGCTTCCTAAAGCCCACCGGAGGCTAGTCCTCCGTTCCTAACTGCGACGTCAGTTCGAGCTCGAACACGGCATGAGCAACGAACGGTCAACTAAGCTATAATTTGTAAGCCATAACCATGAACGACTAAGCAAGTCCCTACTCTTTCGTTGGGAAATTTTACCGTGGTCGGCTCAGGAAAATTCGCTAATCCTAACTCAAAAGCGGCAAGTCATGTATAACATGGGCGAGAGGCGTCCAGTTTCATTTGTTCTACCGAAGACCATGGGGAATCAGAAGGACTTCGACTTTGGTGCCTACAATTTAGTACCATCACGTGCAATCGCTCAAGATGCCCAAAACGGAACTCGACTTGAGGAGGTTGGTCAAGGAACTTGTAAAAGTGTAGCAGGTCGGCGTGGGAAGCGAGACGTCCAACGACGGACGTCAAGTCAACCTATAGAGTGTAAAGTCGTGCTACTGACAACTACATTTCTGTGAATGGTCTATTACGATCATAGCTGGGGAAAAATAAACCCCCTTACTCTCAGTCCTGCTCCTGACTTACGATATTCGATCCGGGACAGCAATCGCTAGTCCCCTTCCACGAGACGGAAGATGTCTGCGCGGGTCCTCCAACCGTCGGTCCCATTTCAAACTCGCAAAAACAGAAAGCACGGGAAAGCAAGAAACTAGCGTAAAACAATACTTCTGAAAACTAGCGTCGGAGCCGGTCAGTAAAGTCGACCGAACCCCGCGCTGCCGAAGTCGAACTGATTCTAAGAGTCGACGCGTTGGTCGTCGCTTCAAAATTTTGCCTATATTGTAGGATAGCGATTTTGTCGCCATCCAGTCGCCGATGATTTCTTGACGCCCACTTTTTTTTAGTTCAAACCCGGGCGCCCAATTGGAAAATTCCCAAATTTTATTTTTGACAGGTATCATAAACCCTGGGTCCCTTTAGAGAGTCGGCTTCAATCGAAATCAAATTTGACATCAAATTTGAACCCTCCGAATACTCTGAGGTCAAACATCTGCGAATTTAACCCAAATTCTAATGAAATTTTGAGCTCAGTCCCATTGTATTTTAAAATTTGTGTCAAAAAACTTACCCAAGATCCATCACTCACATCTTTAAACCTCTTACCTAACCTAAATCGTTCGTTATTCCCTACTGTCCCACGAAAGTGGTTGGATCACCTGTCAAATTTGAAATCAGTAAGCCGTGTTATGTATGGGAACAGTCGGAATAAGCTAAAGATTTATGCTTATTTTCAGGTCAAACTCGTCTTCATGTCCCCATTCATCAAATTTTGTTGACTAACTCGTCGATTTGAGGCTAAATCTCTATTGTTCGACGAGCTAGCGGTCCCATCCATCAAATGCGTAAGCATCCAACTGAAGACTAAATTTTCCATCAAACCCATGGGTCAACGTGCACACATTGCACGTCAATATGTTGGCTCGCGAGATAAAGCCAAACATTCCTATCTGACGTTTTCTCAGGCGTCGAGACATGGTGGCTTTGAACGTCCCTAATTGGGGGAACCGGTGACGGGAATGAAACCAACTTGAGGTTGGGAGTGCAACACACTCCCACGTACCCACAACTGTCAGGGGGCCCTAGTCGGGGCATCAGGAACCCACGGGAGGGCCCTAGACATACCACCCGTCCTTCCCAATCGTCCATGTCCAGTCCGTCCGTAAAACTTCAAAATTTAGTACGATTTTGTATGTCTTGTCCTCGTTCGTCCTGTTTTTTGTCATGTCCTCATATATAAGTCCATATGATTACACACAGATGATTACACACATATGATTACACACATGATTACACACACTGATGATTACACACACAAAACACATAAGACACACAGCGACCTGGGCGACAAAAAGTCGCTCAAGTTCGCCACGGAAACACACAACACAACAACAACCACAGCGACAGCAACCGACCGAAAAAGTCGGTTAGAGAAAGAAAAAGAGACAGCGAAGAGGGCAGCAAGGACACGGAGAGGAAGAAAGAAAGGGTGCGGGAGGGGAAGCGGGACGAAGGAAATGCCGGGGGATTTTTGAGGGGATGGGGTGAAATTTATGTCCCAGGACAAAGAACGGGGCCGAATGATACCAAACACGAGGGGGGTAAACGTAGTAGCGGGTCGGGACCCACATTTGGGTTCCGACATACATAAGTATACATGGTCTCAGCGGGCTTTTCCGCCCTAACGGTTGGGCGGAGCAACGCCCGCCAGGTATTCTTGGACTCACCTTGGAAAGGCGATTCGAACGAGGGGTGATTTCCCTGTCCGAAAGGCAGTGGTTAGGACGGCACTAAAATTATCACAGATAGAGAGATTATCAATGGTGGAGGGGCGTTTTCGTGGACCGTATCTGGTTCACGGGGCAACGGGCAGAGGCCCGCCGGGTATATTTAGAAATGTCTCCGTGTGCTGAACGCAATGAAGGGTGATTTGCCTATTTTGAAATTTTTGATATTTGAAATAAATTTACGGGTGTTTTGTACCCACCTTCAGTTGTATTTCCAAACCAGGGGCAAATTTAACGGATTGTGTCGGGCTAGCGGGAAGTCGGGCAGAGGCTCGCTTTATATCGTCGTGCTCGCCGAAAACAGACGAGTTGAATGAGGGGTCGCATGTGCACACTTTGAGCTAGGAGTCGAGTGCGGGGCGGGCGAACAACAGACAGGATTTTATGTCGAAATTTTGTCATGCATCATAAAACAGAAAGATAACTCATATGACAGCAAAGTGACTTATCGGACCGAGACCCGCTTGGTCACGTTAGATGTCCAAATGGGTAGGCTACACAAGGACGTACAGAATTCCGGTCGGTGATCCTGCGGTAAGAAGAAAGACCGGTTACCCGGGCGCTAATTAAGCGATTTTGGGGCGTTGAAGACGAGCAAACACAGATATCTCGCACCGAAGGCCGATTCCGTAGAAAAGAGAGGATTGGTCAGGTAGGGCGGAAAAATCAAAGTGCCGGGACGTGGAAATCAGGTAGAAAACACATATATATATCTATACATATACCTAAGTTATACCTACTCCGAACCACCGTCATCAGCCGAACCTAGCGTAAGTAGCGGTTGTTATTTTCAGTTGACGTGTTTGTCCCCTGACTTAGAGCTAAGTCCTGGTGCGGTTAGAGCCATGTTGGCCTCAGCGGGATACCCGTAAATTTCCCTATAGAAAAGTACCCGGGTCGTTTTCCGAAACTGGAGCCGTTAGACGCCTACGGGCCGACGAACGAGATTGGTGACCGTCAATTCTGAATAATCGGACACAACAGTACCCCTGATTTAAGCTTTAAGCTTTTCGTTGTTTCCGTGACCATGGCGACGTGTATTACGTGCGACCATGGTTACATATGTTGTTCAGCTTTCGTAAGTTTGATATTTTTGGTTTTGATCACTAGCGCGGTAATGGTCTAGCTCAATTAACCAGTGGCCTCCTATTCCCGGACGGTCAGAAACTGGAAGTTTCAATGGGGAAATAGGGGCTAGTGGTCGATTTCCGTTCAGTTTTCCTGCCTTGAAGACCCGTCAAAGGCTCTATTACATTCCTCTTGGTTCTAAACTTGAACAATTAACCGAAGCAAAGTCCAGATGTAACATATGCAATGACAAAAATTATATCAATGGCAAAGAGCATAGCAATGGCAAAATGCATGTACAATATGGCAATAAACAATGCGAGCATCGATGACCATGGCACCTTGTAACACATGAAAATTTCATTCCCACAAGCCGTGTCTGGTTCTATTTGAGACGCGTTTAAGCAGTTTTAACGCCGAAATCTTGCAAAGCGCACGTAACGGGCCGGAGCGGTCCTGTTACATATGTACAATAGACACGTAAGTATAAAAGCTTTCAACGCTACGACAACCCGTAACCACTACTTTACCTGTTCGAAATATTAGGGTCGTACACTTGTCAAGTTTTAAAATAGCTGCATTATGTAACTCAGGTTCGTACATTACTTGTAAACTATATGTCCATTTATTATACAGATTGCTTAAATCTAACTTGCCCAGTGTGCAAAAGTCCAACTACATTCTTACCTGTAAAGATAAACTGTGCTAAACAGTTATAATTTAATTTCAAAAGATTTTTGCGAACTTGATTCAATATTACAAAAGCCTCGTTTTCTGACCTGACACCAACCTAAACAATTTTTTCATGGGAAAATAATAACACAGTACCTCGTGGTTTGAATTTCCAAATTCCCCCACTGAACCTTTTTACATTATGGTTAAAATTATCAATGTGACATGATAAATATAGCAAGACTATCCTACAGCAAGTATTAGATAAGATTGTCATATTCGTTATGAGACCTTGGGTTCGTCCCGGATTTCCATCCACAATTGCCCCAGCACATTTTGCCCTGTCCATTGTGTAACGTCACGACTCTCTGCATCAAAAATACTCTTTTCTATACCCCAATAGTTATCACATTCGGATGCTTCTGCTATTAAAGCATTTTCGGTCCCAATAAGAGCTGCTCTTACGTGTGGTAGTTGTTGGAATTTTGCTTGTAAACCAAGTTTCATTACCATGTTGTATCCACCGATTTTTATCAAAGTTTGTCATTTTCTTCTGCTGGGACGGTTTATATGCATTCATGATTGCTTTATTAGAAGCGTCATCATTAAAATAGTGAGCTTTCTCGCTTTGATACCACGTTCAACACAGTTGTATTTGATGCCATTGACAAAAATTTGACCAACGTTAAAATTGCTGAATATAGTCCACCCTGATCAAAAAAGTACGAGTGCTGTATTGTCAACTGAAGTGCAGTATTTTGTATGCTTCATTGCAGACAAGACATTAAAAGGAATTTGGGCTCTAGCGGCGAGAGTTTATATAGCTTTTCATGACACATGATGATTGGTTAGTTTGCTAGTATATACTTTCCCAGGATGACGTTATTTTATCTTTTCTCCCCCGCCCAAACGGCGACCCTGGTACACCTGAAAGTAGTGTCTCTAATTTTTCAGAATCTAAAGGTCGTGGAGGTGAGAAATTAATGTCAGACACAAAGTATTTAATAAGATCTAAAATGTTTGCACCAATGGTTTTATCGGGATAAATAATCTGATTGTTTTCATTAAGGTTTAAATTTTTTATACTATTCAACATTAACTTCGCTTTAGTACGCAAATTCTTAGTAAACATTAAAGATAGGTTATTTTTCTGTTCTTGGTGCTGGTACAAAGAAACTTCATTTCTTATCGGTGCATCTGTTTTTCTTGCAACCCACCATTTCTCATTATATCAAGCCAACTTACTGGAACTACAGCCATTTTACGTGCCATAATATTTGCTAAAATAACCAGTTAAATATTTTACAAGTTTGGGTTTTAATATTTTTCGTTTCTTAAAAGCTGTTGTTTTCTTATTTGCGAGCTTTTTAAGAATTTTCTACGCGTCTTTGCCCTCGCTAGCGCATTATGTGCTATTTCAGAAAACGTTCGTATAAGTGATTCTGGAGCAACCTTCACAACCGCCGTCACAACTCTTGACGATGACTCGCTCAAAAACTTTAAAGAAATTTTATGTTTTTCCATATGTTACGACATGTTTTTTCTACATCAGTAAAATACACCTCCTTTTAAGCATATACATACATCTGATCATCATCGGGAAATTCTGTTCTTGAACCCTCATAATATTTTCTGTGGTCGCCTTCAAATCTAGGAAAAGATACCCATATGGTGTGTTTGTAGCTTGTTCAAAAGCGCTCACGAGGAAATGCGGTTTTGAGGGCTACATTTGTCTCCCATGGGCAAAAATCATAGACTGATCTCTAAAATTTGGAAAAAGTACCATATACTGTGCATTGCGTGTAATGGTTCGCATGTATTTACCTTGATGATATATTTTTTGGGTGGCAAAAATTGTACTTAGTTTATTATGTCCCATTTTTGACAACGTCGCAGCCAATTTTTTATCATTTGATGCTTCTAGCATTAGGTCATCTAATATGATGATAGTATTACCAGTGGTTTATTGTGGAAATTCCGAAGGAAGACCTTGGTAAAGCTCTAGATTGTGTATTTCTGCAGCAAGTTTCTGATATATGTCTCGGAATATACTATAACAAAATAAAATCTCTCTCCCGGTTTGATCGAAAAGATTATGATTCAACAAGCGAGCAATCCATTCAGTTTTTCCACACCCAGTTTGACCGCATACATCGCATATGAATGGTATCTCCAAAGGTAGTAATACTTTATCATTATAAGAATTACAAGCTTTAACATCAATTTGACACATGCTTTTTGTTGATTTCCACATTTCGGTACAAATGCTGACGAGAAGGATAAACACGATCACAGTGTTGACATGCATGGTCCGTGGTTAATTTGCAAAGTGTTCAGATCTTTTTAAGAATTTTGCAGGTATTTCATTATTACTCCAAAGGTAGTAATACTTTATCATTATAAGAATTACAAGCTTTAACATCAATTTGACACATGCTTTTTGTTGATTTCCACATTTCGGTACAAATGCTGACGAGAAGGATAAACACGATCACAGTGTTGACATGCATGGTCCGTGGTTAATTTGCAAAGTGTTCAGATCTTTTTAAGAATTTTGCAGGTATTTCATACTCCCCATTTACTACCTTACGGCTGCGCTGTAGCTATACAGGGTCATTGTACCCCAAATTTGTAGCCTTCTACGTACGGTATACCTAGAAATATGTAGCGTTATGGGTACACTGTACCCCAAATTTGTAGCATTCTACGTACGGTATACCCAGAAATATGTAGCATTACGGGTACAGTGTACCCCATATTTGTAGCCCTCTACGTACGGTATACCCAGAAATATGTAGCGTTATGGGTACACTGTACCCCATATTTGTAGCCCTCTACGTACGGTATACCCAGAAATATGTTGGGTTATGGGTACACTGTACCCAAATTTATATGCTTATGCTTGTACACTGTATTCCTATAGTGGTTTAAGATCTCTCTCATGTACCCATGAGTTCATTGAGCTAGGATACCCCAGCCATTTAACCAGATATTTAGTCCCATGTCTAGTCTTGCGTTTTTGTAAAACTTTCAACCATATAGGTGTCATCCAAAACTTTAACTTTTTGCAGTTCAGGACCATAAAATTTACCAAGAATAACTTCTTTATTAGCATCAACAATTTCATATACAGGAGGATCAAAAGGAAACTGATTATTAATAGTCAAAACTTCACGAGACCACAGTTGGTTAAAACCACGTTCAAATGGTAGCCTTTCTTTTGAGATTCGTACAACATCCCCAATTTTAAATTTATATCGCACATCAATATCCATCGCAGGGAATAACTTTTATCGTATTAAATCTTCATTCTGGCTAGTGACATTTGCTGGAACAAAACCATAGCTCTTTTTGTATTATTATTGCTTGAAACTATATGCTGCAGGTAATCAATATATCGTCGGGAATTTCTTACAGTTAGAAATTTGAAAATTTTTGCTGTACGTATGAAACGTTCTGAAATGCTAGCCTTAGTTTCTTTGTTTTTCGTGGAGCAAATATTTATACCCGTATCTCTACAATAATCATACAAAAGACTATCGACAAATTCTTTCCCGTTATCTGTTTGAAAATTATTCGGTAATGAAATTTCAAAGACAGACTTTAAACCAGCCAGAATAATGGGTGATGTTTTATTTTTAACCGGAACAATCCAAGCAAATTTCGAGAAACAATCAATAACAACAAGCAAATACCTAAATCCACCATTAAAAGGTGCTAAGCTAGACATATCAGCTAAATTTGCTTGAAATGAATCACCTAAACCTTTGACAACAGTATGGCGACCCTTAAACCTAGCGCTTCGTGGTTTATGTAAATTATAAGTCACCTGACCTCTCAGCCATTCTTGAACATCTTTTAGTTTCGCCTTGACCCCCTAATTCTTCAACTCAATGTATAGCTTAAAAGTAAGGGAGGGCTTTTCATCTCCAAAACATGGTTTACAAAAATTGATATGCACAATTTTGTCCGGTTTGGTACCCTTACAGGGCCGGATACGAACATTCACGTCACTTGTGAATTCTATGACTCGATAAGGGCCATGCCAGAGATGGCATAGCTTAGGTGTTTTTCCCTTTTTTACCGCTGGACAATAGTACCATATCCGTTGACCTACTTGAAGTTTATGGTCTGTTGCGGACTTATTATAATGTTCCCGTTGCTTTCTTTGAGCACTTTCTATATTATCAGCGGTCAGTTTTCGCGCAATTTCAAAACCCGTTACAAGTGTCTCTCGATAACCCTCAAGGGTGTCGATTTGTAGCAAATTGTAGGATCCTAACCCTACTTCAACACCAAAACGCGGTTCTCTACCGTAGAGTAAGAAGAAGGGGGTCTCTTTCGTGGACTCATGTACCACGGTCGAGAAGCAAACAGAATAAAGTTTAAATACTTGTCCCAATCCGTGTGAGCTGTATTAACATAGTGAGAAAGCATGGTAATCAAAGTTTTGTTTAGCCGCTCACACTGACCATCCGTAGAAGGTCTGTAGAGAGAAGTATTCAGCTTTCGAGTGTCCGTAAAATGACATATCCATTTAACTAAATCACTCATAAAATTTGAACCCCGGTCAGATAGTAACTTCGAAGGTGCCCCATAGCGGCACATAATTTCCTCAACAATTAACCTAGCGATAGTTTCACTTGTTATATCGGGGACAGCGAACGCCTCCGCCCACTTAGTTAAATACTCGGTGAAAACAACTATATGCTTATTTCCTAATTCGGTTTGTTTCAGTGGTCCCACGCAGTCCACAGCCACAATATCAAAACGTTTGGAAGTAATGGGTATTGAGTGGAGTGGAACTTTTACTTTCTTCCCCGGACCCTTTTTTGTAGCACAGAACACACATGCGTAGCACCAGTTTTTAATGTCGCTATACATCGAGTCCCAATAAAATCTTTCCCGAATTTTTGTAAACGTTCGATCAAACCCCAGGTGGCCACCCCCAATTAGGTCGTCATGAAATGATTCCATAATTTCGGGACGTAGTACTTGTGGGACCACCACTTGGTAGCAAACCTTAGGTCTTCTATTCGATCTCTTGTCATGCCAGACATGGCGAAGTAGTCCCTCTAAAATTAGAAAATCTACATACCTGTTCACATCCTGTTCCTTACCACCATCGTCCTTATGACTTTCCAGCCAATCAATAATTATTCGTAATTGAGCATCAGAACGTTGTAGGTTACGCATGTTTCTCTCCGTTACCAAGTGATAGGGACTACTTAAGGAATTATCACACGCGCCTGAAATATTAAATTCCGTTACACAACTAATATTTTCAACCTGAGGAAAGCACAACTGATCATCATGTTCAACCTCCTGGTTAGTATCTGAACAGGACATAACAGGGGTCCGAGACAGCGCGTCACTATTAGCGTGAAATTTTCCAGGTCGATGTTGCACTTCAAAATCAAATTCTGATAGCAAAAGTGACCATCGTAAGAGCCTGCCATTGGTGTCCGAAAAATTCATTAGCCACTTGAGAGCCGAATGGTCAGTTACTACTTTAAATTTTCTGCCAAGCAAGTAATGTCGAAAATATTTAATGGCCCAGACTACTGCAAGACCTTCTTTCTCCGTTATAGCATAATTTTTCTCAGCAGGGGCAAGGGTCCTAGACGCTTACGCAACGACATGTTCCAATCCATCGTAGTCTTGAGACAATACTGCCCCGAGGCCTTCATTACAAGCATCGGTTATCAAAATAAATAATTTATCAAAGTTTGGTCCTTTTAAAATTGGTTCCTTAGTGAGCTCACATTTTAAGTCCTCGAAAGCGTTTTGACACTCAGGGGTCCATACAAAAACAGTACTAGTTTTCAAAAGGTTATTCAGTGCAGAAGCCCTAGAAGCAAAATCTTTAATAAATTTTCGGTAATATGATGCAAGTCCTAAAAATCCTCTCACCTGTTTCACAGTTTTTGGTGTAGTGTACTCTTTTACCGCCTTGACTTTGTCTGGATCAGGCTCGATTCCGTCACCGGATACCACATGTATAAAAACTTTACTTTAGTTCGACCAAAACTACACTTCTTAGGTTTTAGTTTCATGTTCCCTTCTTGTAGTCTTTCAAACACATCCGTTAAATCTTGAAGGTGTTGTTCGAAGGAAGGGGAAAATATTAATATGTCGTCCATATAGGATAGCACCTTGTCCTCTAGCCCAGCCAATAAGAATTTTATTGCTCGCATAAACGAGCTGGGAGCACATTTAAGTCCAAATGGCATTACGTTAAACTCAAACAATCCCGTATCGGTTATGAAGGCTGTCTTTTCTTTATCGTTTTCTTCCAATTCCATCTGCCAGTAGCCGCTAGTCAGATCCAAACTGGAGAAATATTTAGCACCGCCGAGTCTTTCTAGGCAGTCCTCGATTCGCGGAATAGGGAACACATCCGATTTAGTAACGGCATTTAACTTCTTATAGTCAACACAAAATCTGTTTGTACCGTCGTTTTTACGAACTATAACGACAGGAAAGGCCCAAGGAGATGCCGAATGTCTAATTATGTTATGTTTTTCCATGTTTTCCAGTTGTAATTTTACATCTTCCTTAGCCGCCTGTGGGATCCCATAGGGTCGCTGATATATAGGCGGACTGTCCCCACAATTAATAGAATGTTTAATAAATTTTAGTCTTCCCAAATCATAATCGGAAAAAGAGAATACATCACTCCAGGAATTTAAAAATTGGGACATTTTCTCTTTTTGATTCCCGGTTAATTCAGAATCTTCTAAGGATAGATTGGGGATTATGGTATTATCTACAACATTTAATTTTGGTGTCACAGTGCATAAGCTAGGGTTATCTTCAGGGATATTTTGGAAATTTTCGCCATTAACATTTGCTACGCGCTTTCCTTCACTGGATTTAGATTTCCACATTTTAATCGTTTGGTCCCCCACAATGCACTGCCCCTTTGCTACATTTAAAATACAATTGTATTTAATCATAAAGTCAATTCCAAGTATTATGTCGTAGGGGATAACCTTACTCAAAAATACAGATTGAACATACCCTTGACATCTGATTTGTATTTCTATGTCCAGAGCGCCGAGAAGTTCCAAACCCTGGCCACTCACCATCTTCGCCACTTGATTACCAGTGCCTGGCGTCCATGTAGAATTAAAATCTTCTAAACGTGATGCTGTTTTGAAACTTCAATAAACTTATGTTACACCGCGTATCACAAAGCATTTCTACTGGGATTTTTGCAAAAAGTTTTCCCAAAATTAGAGGAATACGGTTAAGATCTGTATCCGTGAGGACGCTCTTTCCAGTATACACGCAGAAATTACCTGACCCTGATTTGCTTGTCGCACCATTGGTAAATTGGAAGTTGAGGCCGTTGGATTTTTGGGTACGTAGGCTAGATCTTATAATCATTAAAATCTTTCCTTGTCAGTTCCTACCAGCATGTTTTTTATACTCCACATACGTAAATCATGGGTTGTCAACCCGCATCCCCATATCGCGTTGACACTAGCTTCAGCAAGATACTCGTGACCAGTATCCAATAAGAATTTTCGTAACATAAAATTGTTATAAAATTTTACCACATTATCATGAAACATAGTTTTGAAGGCAAGACCGGACGTTATCCACGCCTCCCTATTCTTACGAACGGTTTCCGAACTTTTTACGATACCCTTTTGTCTTTTAGGATCCTTCTCCGAGCATACCTGTGCAGCAGCATCAAAATCCTGGGCATAACAACATTGACAACATAAGTAATACTGCTCGGTACAATTAAACGACTTACCGTCGATATCCACTTGTGTTAGGAAATGATTAGATAGCACATTATGACCACCAAAAAATGCCAAAACGCTACCTGCCTTTGCTAGAAATCGATATTTCGAAGAACTACCTGAAATACTTGTCTGAGGTTTCCACATATACACATTAAATACATCCCGACATACATCACTCAAGCAGATATCTCCCGGAAAATATCTTGAAGATACCCAGATGCATTTTGGGTCCTCCGCCGCCTCCACTAAGGCCCGGTATTTCAATCCGGGGCATATTACTCTGCGCTCCGGGTAACCGCGACGAGGAGACCAACATGGACCGTGGGGTATACCTCCTTTCGCCGCACCTCGACCCGAAACCAGGGGGACTACCGATGAGTTGTCGCACGTTTTTCTGTAATATAAAGTAAATGTGGTGAGTTCAATGTTCCTAATTTGTTTATTCAGGTGATTCAGGTCAATGTAGTATAAAATTTCCTCATCATAAATTAAATTATAAACACCGTATTTCCTGAAATTCATTAACGTGGCACCGTACGGGTACTCATAAATTTTGGTCGCATCATATAAATTTTCATCTATGTCTTGAGTCAGGCGCCCTGTGCTGGATAGATTAATCTGGTTATCATAATACGTCATCTCGACAAATATAATATGATCCCGGTTGACCGCCCCACGGTTTTGGAAATGGCACATCATAGCAGAGTGCGGTGGTTTGGGTGTGGTATCACCTTCCATAATCCTATTAGCTAACCTTTCGTTTTGTTGCCGAATTCGTAAAACTTCTGTTTTCCAGTCATTCGTTTGCTCCATATCCATCCAGCGATTTGATATTTGACGCACATCATTACATCGAGGTTGACTGTCCCCAGTACCGTGACATTGATTCAACTGAGGAGAAATATTTTGCCACCTGTTAGGTTCCAGTCTCTGTTGATTACCTTGAAAATTATTCGGTCGCCAGAAGGGCTGGGGAGCCCGATTTGGCGGCCATCTATTTAAATTTGGCATAAATCTATTCTGCGAAAAGTTTTGACGTCGTTGCGGGCAATTGAATTTTATATGACCCGGCTTTCTACAAAAATCACAAATTTTTCGACCGTCATTTGTCATCCTATTTCGATTTTGATCAAAATTATTGCGAAAATTGTTATTGTTGTTGTCCTTAAGACTGACTACAGCTTGGAGCAATTCCTTATTTACCCTTAACATATCATCCATTTTCTTCTCCAAAACATTAGGAGACTCCATTTTCTTAGCATCGGTAAACATAGCTTCAATTCTAGAGTTACTTAAATGGGAGGGCTGGTCCATCCTCTCATAGCACTCTGGTTCACATGCTCTGGAAATGGCTGCCTGCATGGAAGTAGGATTTGACGTCATGACAAACCTCTTGATTGAACTCTTAAGTCCGTTCAAGAAGTTATCCATAGCGATGCGATCT
>JASANE010005197.1:0-17596 GCA_030248225.1 Trileptium ribeirensis | reverse complement strand
TTCTTCTTGGTTCAGTTACGTATGCTACTCACATATATTTTATTATTGTATCATCATTGCGCACTAAAATCTTCCGAATAGACATTTTTTAGAAATCTAGTCTAGAATTGACAATAGTCACTAACAAAATGTGCCTAACCCCTACGCATAAATTTTGCACTAAAAAGTATATATTTATATGAAACTTTCCAGCTAACGCAAAAATTGGGCTTTAATGATACTTTAGAAATGAAATAAGAAAAGAAAAATAAAAAGCAAAACCAGAATTTCAGGTCTAAGTAAAAAAATTTTCTAAATATAATGACCGAAACAAGATATAATTTAGAACCGTCCTGAAATTCGTTTGAAGCGTCCACGTCGCAAACTCTAGCTTACTAAGCCTAAACCCCAACCATAGCAAAAGTGGTAAAAGGCACATCTAGGTAACTATATCTTGGTGGCAAAATAGCATAATCGCTTATGCTTATTTTCTATAAAGCTGTGGGTTTGATACAAAAACTGCGATACAAAAATGAGTGTACTGAAGATGCAACGGTGGTTTGAAATTGAACTTTATAAGTTACAAAGTACCAATGTGGTTGCACGACTTAGTTTGTTACATACTCAGTTTGTCACATTATTGTGAATTTTACAATTTTACACTAAACCCCTAGGTCGCTCCGTTGTGAAATTTGGACCTAATGATAATTCAAAACTAACAAAAAAGGGTAACCTATTATATTTAATAAGATATAAAAAAATAATAATTCAGAAGCAAGTTCAATTTCAAGGCCTGTGGTGTAGGGGTAGCCTATCAGGCTAGAGGCGCTGGATCGAATCCCGGCTGGTCCAACATTTATTCTTTCATGGATTTTTCCAGGGACTATATCTTTGTGGAAAAATAGTATAACGAGTTATATTTCTCTCCTATAAACCTGTGGATATGATACGAAATTTAAGTATTTTTCTCCAATTTAATGCACTACAGGCCCAGCAGTTAGCAAGTTAGCAGTGAGAAAACTGGTTAATAGCGTTATTTATACCGTATACATCGACTGTGGGCGACCGTCGTTAATCTAATTTAATGCATTTTTCGACAAATGTGTATAAACATAAAAATGTAAAAGGTTACATTTTATTAATTGCCTAGTCCCAGAAATTCTAAGAGCAACCATTCAAAGATTGAAGTTTATTATACTAAATATATAACACACATAAATGGCAAAAATGCCCGTAGTATTCAGGAATAATGTGTTTCCGCAAGACTAGACTAGATTGAAGTACCGACCGGACACAAATCTATATATAGCCGATATGTGGTCGTTGACGGATTTTGTTCATTGCTGTGATTTGTGGTTTTGAAGTGCTATTTCAATTTCGTCGATCGTTTCACTGTGATATTTTATCACAACAGCAAGAACGCAGCAGCTCGCCGAATGCTTAAAATACAGAAATGCACGGCTTTAAATAGTTTAGAAACGAAATTGGGCATTTCGTGAAGCGATTCTCGGCAGCCGCCGGTATATGTGCTTAGTTGTTTGTTTTCTTGTTTGTTTATTATGGAAACGCATTTTGATTTTAAGTAGGTGTCTTCCGTCACAATGCGAATTGTAAGTGATGGCAAAACAGTAATGCCTAGATGTTGCCCTGTGCAGCAGCCTATTACGCCATTGCTTGTGTTATAACATACATAGTTTGAAAGATTGGTTTTCCAAGTTTTAGTGTCGGTTATTTTCATTGGTTCGCTTTTCAAAATTGGCGAGCGATTTCCATTGAAAGACTACCCATAAATTAAACTGCACTATGCCACAATGTCAAAATATGTCGCAAGAATGAAGTATTAAGAATAGGATATTCTGCTTGGGTCCCTTTTAACGAATTTTGAGTGCCAGAGGGGGCAACGACTATTTGGAGTGGAAGTTAAAGGCTATTGGATTTGACAGGTTATGATTATTTGGAGTGCAGTGGCAAGGATTAGAGCGATCCAGCAATTTAGAGTGGCGGCAATAATTTTTGTGTGAAGAAACCGTCTAGTTATTTGTATTCTTTATAAACTTGTTATGCAAAATCTGGATAGTTTTTGTATTGAAGTTTACATTAAATTTTTAATGAATGTTAACTGAATGGGAATTCGTGACTTTGAATACAAATACGAACACTGGCGTCATAGTCAGTTCTGTTGCAGTTGGGGGGGGGGCAATTCCAGTCAGTGGGGCGTAATTTGGAACTCCCCATTCATAACGCTAAAAGAGACCCTGCTTTGTAAATGGTGATGATGACTGTGTTGCGTCCTGCACACTATAATCAAATAACAATTAAACCTTTTCGTGTTTAAATTAGTTTGTCCATCGCTGTTCAACACACACGAGCGAGCTCCAGGAATAAAACCCGGACCGTATGATTTCAAATGGTGTGCTCAAATAACTGAGCCTTTCAGTAGCTCCTGCGTAATAAGTTAATGATCTTCGCAAAGAAACAAACAGATAACAAACACCTCACCTCTAGCGCAGTGAACGCAGCCTTTCGAAATATGCGCTGATGCAATTGTGCATCCATGAAACGAAAATGTTAAAATATGCCACAGCGTCATTTACACTAAAAACAGTTTCAAGTTCTCATAGAGTAACGGTCGTGATATTCGCTTCTGGGACAGGTGTATCTTGTTTGAACATAATTTTGGGAATGACTTTTTACATGAAAATATTTCAGGTCAAGTTTTACTACATATTATAAGGAATTTGCAATGTTCAACTGCAGTGACGCATTTTGCTTGAAAAAATATTAAGCAGCCTCAACAGAAGTTTATTTTTGACTGTCCAGCTTGTTGTCACAGCCGTCATGCTGATACATTAATTTTAGCTCTTAAAAGAATGTTAATTGTAATATTTATAATTACATCGCGAAAATGAGTTGAAGTAATGAAAGTGTTTCGCAAATCTGACTGCTCTGGAGTCTGCGTACCAAGTGGTATTTTCGTTGAACAAAATTTTTCTGACCACATTGGAATCGAAAAGTTCAGCCATCTAAAGCTAAATTATCAAACCTAAAGGGTCTCAAACTATAGTATATATAGCTTCAGCAAAATTTAATATTCCGTCTGTCACAACGCTAGTAAAATCGATCCTAATCTGTAGTTACCGTTTTATCTCAAAGCCGTGGTATGTATGTGCACTACATTTTACGTCAGTGGGGATTTCTAGTAGTGAATATAACGACTTGAAATATTTCGGTATTATGTACAGTTATATCCTGCTAATTCTACGGTTTGGTATTATGAAAAGCGTGGCAATCAGGACAATCGATAATATTGTTTTGCAGCGTAACGATTAACACAATGTGTCGAAAGAACAATAACGATTATCAAATTGTTCAAGAAATTTATTCTGTTAAGCACTGGTGCTACTGGAAGCCGTGCCACGATGAGTAGATTGCTATGAATTGATGTGCAGATTTCGAGTTCACCACAAACGAAGGACCTAACATGATTTTCCGACGGTTCCAAAGTAAGGCTACGTGAAGCTATGGGTCGTTTGTGGTATTGCTTTTTCTGCGTCCATTATAAAGAAACAACCAATGACGTAAAAATGTTACCGGAAAGTTTTCGAAATAAAACAGAAAGGTTTACAGCTCTTAAAAAACTCGATTTTCACAAAATTTTGCATGTGTCGATAATGCTTTCATATAGATGAATTATTAGCATCAAAACGTTTGTCCAACATCAAATATTCAAGGCACACAGCAGTTACGTCTCAGCAATCACAGCATTAGCTGTACAAAAGGTAATCAGATTCTATATTTATATTGTACACGCCAATTCCGCGAAAACAACCATAATATATGCGTTGTTAGCGACGTCAAGCGTTATTAGCTACACACTTTTATCAGTGGTTGCAAACCAAATATTGTGCTAGAACGGCGCGGTCACGATTTCAGTTTAGCAGGCCCGGATTCGTTTATGCATAGCACTATACCGAAAGGCTTAGTATTTGAAAAACAGTTAAGTTAGACCTCTTGTCTTATTAATGAGCATTGTACCACTCACTTCAAAGTAAAATATTTTCTATCTACGTCATTACGTTATCACGTAAACAATGTTTATTCCGTGCATAAAATGGGCACAACATTTCTTGTTATGTAGTAAACTTCATGCCATGCCCTGAGTGAAATTAAACCTGTTCCGTATTTGCGTCATGATTTAGTTATGCTTATTGCTTATCTTAAAGATTTGTTAGAGCAGCAGGCAAACAACATTGTAACCAAAATGTCACTGATCACGTAGAAGGCTTGTATAGTTTGCTATTAATTCTTTAGGAGTAATTGTATATTTGTCCGATAGAGTAACCGGAACGTATTTTCCATTGAGAAAGTGACGATATTTAGAATTTGTGACAAAATGTAAATTAAGTTTATTTGCGCTATCTGGTGCAAAAGTTGCTATGTTGAAATATTTTCTATTAACACCAAACGAAAATCAGGACTAAATATGGCGCAGTTCCTGCGAGCGTAGTTTGGATAATACCCCTTAGCTTCACGCTGTTGTAGTCATATGTCGTTATTTTCCTATGCCTTCCTTTTGCTTCTTTTGCCATAAAAGTAACAAAAAATGAAGTTATTTTGAATAGCTGTTATAGAGCTGAAATTTCTCTGAAATTATGTCGATGTGACAATCTTGTCCAAAGAAAAGATGTATTTAGATCAGAAAGTCAAGCTCAGTGTGTGAATATACTTTCTGTGATGATAGCATGTCGAGCTTATTTTCAGGATATTAAATAAAGTTAAATTATATGTTGTCTTTCATAGATACACCGTCCGCGGCCTATTCAGTGTAAAATGTGCTTTGGAACGCAACATAAGATCGGCGGCTTTAGTAGTTTGGACTCATGTTTACTTCAGCGGCGTACGTAATAACCTTAGTCAAAAGAACAGCTTAGTGTGTGTTAGGGGCACAGCATCCATCTGACTTAGGCTTAGCCGGGCAAGTTGTGAAGATTTAAATAAGATGTGAAGTTTCTGCAAGGCTAAGCGTTAGGCTTAGTATATCGGGAGCGATGCAGCACGCATCTCACATTAACTGTACTTTGCATGATCATGATCGCACTATGGTTTCAACAGTATTATTAATAAATATGTGTGTTTTGTAGATAACGCATGGTTTCACGAATATGTTATCTCCTATATTTTGAATGACTTAAGTAGCTTGCTGTAACCTATTTAGTCTAGTGAGCAAACAGTTTGAATGTCTACACACAAGTCCACCTTGGTTAAAAATTTTTGATAGTATGGATAGTTCATTTTAGCATACATATTGCAACGTTACTATTCGATTAAATGGTTATCATAATTTCCGCTTACAGTAAGAGATGTTCTAAAAACTTACTGCTGTGCTGTCTCATTTCCGATCTATTGCTTGCCGAGTATAAATATGAGTTTGCTTCATGACGTTTGTGTTTAGGTATTATTCTTTTTGTTTAAACTTGTTTTTGTCATGTTTTTGTTTGCTCGGTTTAATTATTAATACAGCCTTTGCTCGTTCTCAATGTACTTTATCTATCAAGGCCTTCCTTTCTCGCAATCAATACCCTATATCCGTGAAATCTATTAAAATTAGCCATGTTGTTAATGTTATTAGCTTGTTTATTAAACTTAGATACCACTTGCGGAATTTCTTTTTAACTATAATTGAAGAATTATACGCAAAGGTGTTGATCTCATAACAATTTACACATACGATATTGTACCGCTATTCTTTATCTCTATGATACAATGCCTATGGAAAATTAATGAACATTCACATTTCAGTGGCTGGTCTGTTGTTTGGCTGACGAGCGGAAACATAATGCAGGAATCACATTAAGATGCGTACAGCTAACGGCCACTTTAAGCATATAGCTGCTACAATTGCACGCAAAATGCGGAAAGTTAACGACTATATATACAACTAATGCGCAATGGTTACCATGTATGCATTACAAATGTATTCGTAGCAACTAAGTCAACATTGTGCGCGCAATGGTAACGGCCACATCTACACTCCGTGCGCAATAATAACAACTGTAATAACACACTTCGTGTAATTGTAATTACCACATACATAATTTATTAGTAAATTGTATTGTGCACAAGACTACCAGTGCACGCGCGATGTAGATATGTTTTCTATCATTGCGCACGAAATGCATCTGTTGCCGTTACCATTCCGCACAGAATGTTGACATATTGGCTACCATTGCATTGTAATGTAGATATAGTCGCATCAATGCACATCAATTGTATATAGTCGTATCTTTGTATATTTTGCATGCAATGTTCAACGATATGGTTAAAGTGACCACTAGCTGCACGCATTTTAATGTGACTCCTGCATAATTAACATTGTAACAACTTATAATTTTCGGTTATGGGTTACCACTCGTGCATAATCTTGCTAAACGGCTTGTAACTTTTCGAACAGTCGTAATAAGTCTTAAAGTACTACAATTAGCTCAAATTAAGAAACTGAGCTTTCTAACTGGACACACAATCTTCGATAATAACAAAACTAAATTACAAAATTCTTTACATACGTCGTTATTGATCATGCCCGTTATTATGACCGTAATAATTTTTCAAATTTGTTTGTAAAGGTTTGAGCTGGTTAAGATGTTCAGTGATAATAATGATTAGTCGTGTAGCATCATGGCTCTCCCTATGCAATGCTCAGGCCAGAAAATTGGCATTCGAAATCAGAAAGAAACAAATCTACTCGTATTCGTATTATTAAACCCAATTTATTAAGCTAAGTATTATTCGTGTTAGCATTTTAATTTTTATAAAGACAGCGTTTCGTGCGAACAATAACTGGATTGACATTAGTAACATTGAAATCGCAACGCCTGTGCGTGTAGAGCAAAACGGTTGAAAGTGAACAAGTTCACGTTGGTTGTGGAAAAAATAGGTGGCTTACAGACAAGCTAAAACAACGTTAAATAAAAATAAAAAAGTTAAACGAAAAAATTTCTCTATTCTCCGGCAAATTTTACTCCACTTTTTTAAATTCTGCAGGCATATAGGTAGTATGTGTTGATGTCAATTATGTAATGTGTGCTGCATATATATCATAAATGTTTGTTTTTAAAATTCTGTTTTGTTCATTTTTTGGTTTTGCTCTAAACATGTTTAATAGACATTTTGTTTTTAATTACACTTTTAAACAAGAGACCGCGATGATTTTTGTTGTGTATACCTACCATTTCAAAAATGATTCACAGACACCTAATGTCAACTAGATATAAAGGAAGTTTCCGGTGTTATAGCGCAGCAATCGGTTTGTGACTATTTTCGCATTTAACCACGTGCGTAGCAGCAGCTTAAGTTGCATTGAACTACTATAATATGATCATTCTAGGGTACTTGAAAACCTGTCGCCTGGTGTCCAACCGCTTGTCAGCTGAAATCTTTCAGTGAAGCAACCGTTTAGGGTTTTATCCATATTTAAACGAAACGGGAATTACATGTCACACCTTGTAATTGGTGCATTTTTGTTCATTATTTATTGTAGATGTTGTTTTTAAGTAAGGTTTGCGGATTCGCCTGTATAGAAGTGTTCATGCCCTAGTCTATAATATATTTTAAACAGAATTGAGTCTCGTATATAATTTTAACTTAATAGTTTTATACTGCTGCGAAGAAGATGTATGTTGTATCTTGTATGTTGTTCTCGATATGTATATCTAAGCCATATACACGTTGCTCAAATAGTGCCGCACACTGTCAATGAAACAGCAAGATGACACGGTGTGCGTGACACTGCCGATAAGTGATAACTAGCTACCTTTTAAAAAATTTATAAAAAATGATGGCGTCTAAGACTCATGTTGTCGACAGTGTGGTTAACGCTGTGTGGTGTACATAGGTTCCAAACGTTGCTGACATTATAACGTGAACTCCACTTAATGTGCGATGAAGGTTTAACGCATATTTTAGATTTATTCAATAATTTTAGTTTTTTGCAAATTTAAATAGTCTTCAGTCGGAAAAATAAAAATATAATTGCGATAAATTGTAAAATTTAAAATGACAGATTTCTTACTGTTGTTGGCGCATAACGAAAATCAGATTCTGCAATATCACCATGTCTAGCTAAACTGTGTCCATATATACTGTGACATTATGTTAGAGGGAATAAACAGCACTTAGTACTCTTAGGTGGGTTTCCGACAGATGCGCATATTGCAAAACTAAATGTTATCTGATGTACAACTAAATGTTATCTAATGTACAACTAGCACCGCATTCCAGTCGCAGTGCTACTTCACAATAGAAGCACGTGAACAGCATTCTCTGTACACTAAATTTGTACCTAAAATGACAGTTCTGTATTAACTGAATCCGCACTGAAACTGTGTGCACATCTACGCAGGGTAAGACAATTAATAATGCATGATATTTGCTTATACACCAACAGATTGATACGTGATAACGAAACACAGAATTTATGAAATATTTCCTGACAAAAGGTTGATCAAAATGTAGTGACGGTATATGTTTACTACTGCGAATGTTTCTTTCCGGGCTCGATCCTTAACAATGAATCTTATATTGCTAAATCATACGTTGTTTCGACGCATAAAATATTAGTCTAAATATTTGAAACAGGCTGCTTTGTATCGTCTTAGTGTACACGATACTCTCACTGCGTTTGCTCAACACAATTCGAATGCTTTGTTCTTATTGTTGTTAATGGGTATAGTACATGCAAGCGATAACTTCTTGAAATGCACTTTCCTACAGTCGGGGTATCTCTGCTGGACACCTGATGCTCCGGTTTTCCTAGTGTCCCAATATAACATTTTGTCATTCAAATTTATTTGAATATTGTAATTATTCTAGGTACGGTTGGTGCGAATAGTTTTATTGATCGCTCACAATATCGGAAGCCCTGTTCTTACGGTGCTTTTAAAGCTTTGTTCATGGAACATAGTATATACCTCGGAATACAATTGATGTAGCCTGTTTAACTGAGTGTAATGGACATTGTGGAGTCTCAAAATTGTGCTGAAATACACAAATGGATTGTAATTAAGCATACCACGCACAGCATGCGGCATATACTTCGTTTAAATTTTAAATTCTGGTTCAAGTTTTTAACGGATGTGTCTGAGATGCCATAAGGTAATGTATGGCCAAAAGCTATTCTTGAGGTCTATCGACGGTATTGTGAACGGATCGTCTCGTCTATGTAGAGTTTATTTGACAATGATAGGAATTTCCTGTTCTCTGATACTTATCTTAGTTTGATCATGTTTTAGGTATCATGTCGGCTTAGAAAGTATGAGCTGTCATAATATCCACTAGGCTATAATTGCAGCGTTAAATTGTGTTACTAGAAATTGTAGCATGGATATTAGTTATGGTGGACTGTGGGCATACCAGAATTTACAATAGTTTTACAATTTACAAATCTGTTACTGAATAAGGTATTTTAGTTTATAGTTGGCTCAAATTATTCTCATCATCCTATCATCTATCTTCTCATATGAAATTATTTATATTCATATTGAATTTTGACACTTTGCAAGTTCTACTCACTGCGACACCACAGGTAATTAAATATATTATATGTTAATTGCCGTCGAGTTTACTCAATAGGTAATAACAATTATTAGTTATTTGTGCGCGTTTCCCTGCGTTCGCAATGTATAGCCTATATACCTTGTGGACATCTACAGTATTTTCTAAACATATATACCGGGATTTTATTGTCTATGGAAATAGACCAATACTGTTTCCAAAAATAGTAGCCCTCAGAAGAAACATTAAAAATATCTTCTTCTTTTTTAATAATATTATATATTTTGCACCAAGAGAACGTTATATTTTGTTATTTGTTCCGACGCTATGGTGCAAAGTTTTGTTGCTGAAGGGATGCAGCATGGGGATAGCTCGACGGATATCTCGGATTTTTTGTCGCTGATCGTGCTTAATGATACGTATATAATGTTAAAAGCATGGTATGTCTCCTGTCCACAAGCAAGAATTAAATAAAGCCCACTTTTAGACCAAACTAAAGTCCAGTTATTGTGGTGTTACCGTCTATATAATAGTAAATGCTGCATTACTATGATTAAAATTTTCCAGTGATATGAGATACCGCACCTGCACTAACCTGAATCAAATAACACATTTGCAGCACAATAAAATTTAGAAAATAAGAAATTTTGTTCCAAATTAGCGTAGGTATTTTTGCTGTTTAAAGTATTTATAACCTGCTTGCTCGGTTCCTATAAGATCGTCGCAAACCGGGTGGTTAAACACCTGTGCATCGTTATTACTTGACAACACAGTATGTCAAAATCCTAAAGCGTATATAAGTCGCAGTTATTTCAGTTTTGTATAACGGAATTACCAATTGGGAATGCCGAATTCGACTGGATGCATTAAGCACAAGAGCATATTCTTTTGTGTCATACTCCAGCTTGGCGCGTTCAACCTGCGCTGAAATATTGGGAGCTGATATTTAATAATCTAAACCATATAAAGCAGTACTTGCATCTTCCATTTTGCAGCTACACGACTTAACCTGTATTTGTATGAAAACGCACAACTGTTTTAATTTGCAACTCAAAAGTTAGTTAAATGTTTTCAAATATGCTCGATCCTGAGTCTAGTCCTATGTTGTCTTTAGAGGTCAAACATTACAAAATATAACAACCTTCGACTTAGACTCAACTTTAGTGTCAGACATATATACGATATAAAGAGCTTAGGTTAAGGGTAAAGCTTGGGCTTTTAGTATAACGAGAACAGATATAACTAAAACCGCTCAGGTTTATACTTGTCTGTCATCAAATCAACTTGCTTCGCATACATTAATTTAGCGTAAAATGCGAATAGAAAATCTTTTGCTAAATTGCAAAACAATGTCCATATAAACATGTAAGGTTCTATAGAACACATGAAGGTGACTCCAGTTTACCATCTACCTTACAGTTCGCTCGATATCAAGAAATTAGTGCCACTAAAATATTGTCAGTTACTTCTATACATCTACCCAGTAATTAATGTTTAATCTACTTAAGTACAAACTGTTTTGAAATAAGCAGCTAGTTGCACGGATGTCGCAATGATATACACAGATTAGGCACTAGCAATCCCGTATTTACTTATTCCGTAACTGGTTCGTAATAGAAAAATCCGTGCGTAGATATGTGTATTTCTCAAAAATTCTTATATAGAAACACACATTAGACAGCATTTTTTCTACCAAGTGTTTCAGATGTACATTCATATAGTCTTGATACGGTTGAAACCACGCAATAAAATAACAAAAAATTAAGCGTTAATTAGCTGGTTTGAATAACATATAAATTCCCAACCGCTTCAAGTTGTTGTGGTTGACACGTCTGCTGCGCACGCAGAAGGCCCGATTTTCGATACCAGCCTTTAACGCGAACGGGATTTAACAAAAATATTAAATTAAATATAGCTTATGATACCACGCATCGATACATCTAGAAGTCGTAATTTGAAAATTTTCATAGATTAACAAATTTCATTCATCAAATGCAAACCGATAAATTTTCCCTAAAATTGTATTAACCTAAACCCCAAACTTTTTCATCTCTTATCTAATTTGATATTATTCCATTAAACTTGTCATAAACATAGATGTCTATTCTGGATTGTAATTGCCAATCGAAATCATGCATATTTAACTATCCAATGTAGCCTTATGCTCCGTAAGTCCGTGTTCACATTGCGCCAGATCTCATCCAACCTGTTCCGATCAGACCATATTCGGACTTACGATGCATCCAATACGATCCGATACGACCAAATTTTGTAACCACCGTGCACATGTTTAGGTATTTTCTTCACAAAGCATCAATAAAATTATGCATGTCCTATCCGATCGGATTCATATAAATCAGCGCAGTTTCAAGTCGGACCGGATCGGATGCTATGTGAACCCTCTAGGATTTATGATTAGTAAATCCGCAGCCAAAGTAACTATTCCATCCACAGAACCCATTTGTAGCCTATCTATGTGACTATACCTGACATAGGAACCTGACATAAAACACTTCTCAAACTGACACTTTGGGGCTCAAACTGGCAATTTTGATGATCTATGATTACTATATCAACAGCCAAAGTCACTATTTCCACCCACAACAACTATTTTTTGCCTATCTGTCATAAGATACATAAATACGACATATATTCAATAGACATGCAAATCCGATCGGGCTAGAACAGGTCGGTCCGATCGGACGTGATGTACACACGTGTTCGACTCCTGCATATAAAATGTCTTAACTTTAATCTCTGGCTAGATTTGCGGGCGCTCGCCACCGCATGATGGTTTGGAAAACTAGCTAGGATATGCCATGATCAGTATACGGACGTATTACAATAAAGAGCACCAAAAGACTGTGCTCAAACGCAGCAGCAGCAGGTGACAATTTCATAGATTCTTTTGAGCATATGTTCAAACATCTATCTGACGATTTCGTGCTAATTCAAGCGATCTTTATTTCTTATCATCCTCTCACTAATTTAATTTTACAACGTTTCTAAACCATGATATGCAAATCATTTTCTGTATTGTGAATAACGAACTAGTGATGGAAACATATTTTAAACCACAAAACATCAATAGTCAAATTAGGCGAAAATGACTTCTCATCAATATATTGGATTGCTTTATTGAAAAAAGCCGTTGTGGCGATGTCCAAATACACTTAAGCTGTTCGCAACCGAAAACAAATGGGACTCCGATGTATTTTTATGCAACGAAACCCACAACAGCATCATGCAGCAAAACTCACAGCAACGACAATTATCTCATAAATACGCGGCATCAATCACATTTTTAAAAGTCCCTTACGGGGCTTGCGTGGCGCTTGCTCGCTGTTCCTGTATGTATAGTACGTAGCTAGTTAATACTGCGCATTTTTCGGTAACTTAAAACCGGGCGGCGGTTATTAGATCTTTTGCCCATTCTCAAGAGCTTACACAAATATATCGCTTGTTTTCATGTAGCGTGGTGGTAACGTTTTGTTCCCTTGAAAAAATAATTTTGCATTTACTTTTTTCTAAATGCGCCGTGGTCTAAAGATCGTCCTAGGTGTGGTGGTCGCTGTTGTCATATGCTATTTATCATTTGATTTAGACACTGACGTTTATAGCGTTTAAAATTTGGTTTGCGAAACCGATCTTCGATCGAACTGTGTTTTTACTTCATTTTATCATCTAATGCTCTGTTTCGAATAAAGTTTTGCTTCATATCAAACATATATGTTTGTTATATATGTGTATATATAGTTTTGACTTATAACAAATACAGGGATTTACACGAGAACAGCCATCGGCTCCCTAAACATGGAATCCTTTATGGGTAATTTCGGCAATAATATACATGCAGGAAGTAATTTTAGCAAAATAGAACCTTGTGATAAACTCTTTAGTTGTTAAACTTGCAGTGTTGCCACCGTGGGCACTGCAACGCAAAGAGCTAACAGAGTTCTGGGGTTTGTGTGACAATTTTAAATATAGATATTTGAGTTGAATTTTCGACGTAAAAGAACTGGTTCTTTCTAGCAAAGAATCGATACAATGAGTGTGGATACCGAAACGTATGACCATATTTATAATCGTTCGGTAGAAAAACCTGCGTGGCACAAACCGTTAGTTTGCCCGCCGCTGCACAATTATTTAATTTCAAGGGTTTGTCAGAAGTGCTCCACAATTAGTTACGTACACGGAATCGCTTAAAGTGAAAGCTAATTCGCCGTGGCTATAAAGCCACGATTATCTCCTCCTAATGTATTTATACGATTACGACCGTGCTTTAAAATTCAGCCTTTCATGGATGCAAACATATTTAGGCGAAAATCGTTTATTTTTTCATTTAGCGACAGTTTGTCAAAATATAACTTTCTATTGCAACGACCAAGGTGTAATGGATGTAGCACCTGTCAAACCAAAGATCATAGCGTAACACCAAGTTAGCTGCTCCGTCCGGGCTCAGGCATTTGGCATATTATTGTTGTTTAGTTGGCTTATAATCATAATGCTTTTAACTTAGCAAAGCGATATTGTACTTGCATTGATAGATATTATACTTAAAATATGTGATGTGCCAGTAATTTACATCAAGACTTCGAAACTTTCAAGCCATTACTTGGAACCACGGATATCAAGCTTTGATACCAATGACATAATGCGACACAATGTAGAACTTGTTTATCAACTTTACACAATATATCGAAATCAATAATTCAACAGTGCCTAGTGCTTTTGTATAGATATAGCGTAGCTTTTGGTTCAGTTCTACTACATGTAGAGCTGTAAAGACTGCAATTCGTTTTGACACAACAAAAGGCTTAGACAAGTTGCCGTTTTCGTTGGTGGCACTTAACGATTTCTTGATGACGCTAATCAATATCTCACGCTTCTACACAAAACCAAGGATACGCTTTATAATAAGACCAAAACGCGCAGAGGAAATTTCAAAACAGTACTAATATAAAGTGTTTTAAAGATAACTGACGCTAAAGTAATACCTATATTTACCTACATATAATAGTAACATCAGCGTTTATTATTTTTTAAAAGGTGCCGCTATTATCAATATCACCTATGAAAACCTCCGTTTCAAAGGAACGACTGAAACTGTATATACCACTTAATCAAATTTGACTTATATATGCGAAACGATAACCATGGCCATTTTAGCTATCTAATAATGACAATAGTGAAGCTGCTGCATCGTAGAAATGTTTTTGTTGCCTGCTTGTTTCGTTTAACGAACTAAACCTAAATCAATAGAAGGCGATTTTTCGAACGAAAGGAAACTGACAACTTTCTAGTGTTGTTGTTGTAATGATTTTATCTATTGGAGCCACGAAGCTCTTCGTTCAGAGTTCAGAGGATCTTGATACTCTGATTAGTTTGACTGGTACTCACAGAGGTGTGCGCGGGCCTGAATTCTTGGTCTCGGACCCGGCCCGTGCCTGTGACCCTTGTGTCCGAGCCCGCGGACGCCAACTGTCTGTGTTTGAGCCTGCGCGGGCCCGCAGGTTAGTATTTTTCCCGCATACATATAAAATAAAAGACTGCATGCTGGACGATGTTTTATACTCATAAAGAACTAGCTATTTATCGGCGCTGAGAAAAAACTAAAAATATAGCTAGCCTGAGCTGGGTTCTCTGCCAACGCTGGTGCGTAGACCAGGCTGTACGACGAGGACGTGACCCATCAAGCAGCCCACCGCCCATTCCCAGGCCACCGCCCACTTTGGAATAGGCTTCATTTTTAAGACTTGCAAAAGTCCTGCGATCGGAGCATTTCGACTCAGTGTCAGGATCTAGTTTTGCTCGTCGATCCGTAAAGTTTAAATTCATTGATTAAAAGTCTCTTTTTGAGGGTGTTGATGATACTTATTATGATGCTTCATGTGAATATATTGTTTAGTAATGCAAATTTGCTTCATCGCATAAGCACGTTCTCGTCACAAAACAACGTTCATGTAAGATAGATCCATACATTCAAACTCAGAATATATTCGAAAGTCTATGAATGTACATTTTAGGCGGAACAGTGCGAGTATCAGAATATAGAAAGCCTAAGCCACAAAGACGTTCGTTCTAAGCCTACACTTGTTATATCATCAATACCCAAACTTTATATGGCTTGGTTTGAAATATCTGTTTCAGTCACTCGAACTAAGTGAGATTTTTGTACTTTTTTCAATTTATTTGAGCGAAAAAATAATAATTGGTATTTAGGATTCAGTATTGGAATACGCTGAAAGGGGTGATATTTACGCTGAATCCGCGACCTTAATCACTATGTGGTAAATGTCTACAATTTCGGTCGGAAAAGTATGTGTTTCTTTCTAAACCTGTTAAACATTTTACAACATACTAGGTGGCTTTTGTATATGTGGTTTTCATAAATCTGTGCCGTATTTCTTAAAGTTTCATTACTCTATGGACTATGGTTATAATAAAACAGTAATAACACGAAAGATGTTTAATGTTTACAGTAATTCTGTATAGTGATACTGTGTTATTTTCTAAATTACTACTTAATCGATCTGGCTGTACAGTACTTCACGAAGCATACTTATATTGGCGCAGTGGCGTATTTAAAAGTTACACTGGATTACGTAAATATTACTGGCAGTTACTTTTGCAAGTTGCTCAATGGGGTAAGTTAGGATTGATTTTAACACATCATATGCATCAATGATATCAGAGTATTTATACTTATGCTTCAGTTAAGCTGCATACTGATAGCGCAAAAATTTATTCTACCTTCAGTTAAAGTATATAAATGATTCGGTTGGAAATACCTTTGCATGCATTTATGGTCGCGGAAATTTAGCTTGCTTAAAATCGTTTTTATAATAAGCATAACCGTCTACATCCATGACACAAAATTCTCACTACACTTTTAACAATAGTTAATTATTTTTGAAATTTGGTACAAAAGTTATGGTATTTGTACTAACTGTTGCATCTCAAATCTACACTGAGACGGTCAATATAATATTTGCTAATTTTGAACATAAGTCTGTTAAGTTTGCTATAATATTTCCACTGTTTCCGTGGTATTTGATAAGTTAAGTACTGTTACAAAACATGTCATTGCACATGGAAGCTATTAAGTTGAAGAATCTTCTTGTTTTTACACGCTGTCCTGGTATTGAACACATTTTTCACATTGAACAGTTTGATTAAACACAAATTAAGCAGATATACATAGTTGAACTTTTTTAAATGATATATTTTTTACATTATTTTGAAATCAATATTTCGACAACTTTAAATGGTTTATCGAATGCTTACAGATGTTGATGTAACATATGAACGACATTTTAGACTGTGTTTTCGCCTTGACCACCGTAAAATTTTATTCGCTTGTAACTGTTTCAAAAGTAGGTGGCAATTTTAAATCAAGGATGCAGTGCAGTGGACTAGAAAGTCATAGAAATTTCTTTACCTGTAGGGCCATTTCTTTTTGAGATTCCACGCACATCAATTTTGTTTAATCGAACATTTTGGCTATTCTTAACAGTGTGACATATTTTTTGCAATACCATTGGCTGACAGTAATTATGACTCCACCTATAACAACAACAACAACAACAAAAATTTATTCAAAAATACACCCCTAACAGTATGCAGAAGTGTCTGTTAGGTAGAACAAATGGTATAATAATTCACAGTGAATACATTATAGGAAAAGGGTATACAATTGAATAAAAGGAGAATCAGCAAGGGGTTATTCCTCTTACAGCTGATTATAGGTTTCTATCATAATGTAAGAACGATGTTAGATTAATTTTTTTCAAGCCGTTTTTAAACGCTGTATCATGCTCAGGGGCGTCTATAAGAGGTTTGCTCCCAATAAACTGCGGTAATGGACCTTCCACGCGTCTCTGGCGCGAACTGGAAACGAGTTCCGTAAATTATTTGTTTTAAATTTCTTTTTAACAAATTTTTTTGAGTGACACCTAGTATGGCAAATCTCGGATAATACAAATAAATCTTGGCAGGCATCAACTTTATAATTTAAAATTTTATACATCATAACAAGGTCGGAATGTAACCGGCGTAATTCAAGCGA
>JASANE010005196.1:0-93170 GCA_030248225.1 Trileptium ribeirensis | reverse complement strand
TTTTTTATCTATGAACATATATCATATTTAATACAAAAATGTATGAAAATTCATATTTAAACTATATTTAATCTCATACAATTAAATAAAAAATTCATACAGTACATATCTTATTTTTCATACAAATACATATTCAAATTTATACAAAGTATACTCAAATTCATATAATCCAGTTGTTGTATTTGATGCAAATATATGTGATGCTTCATACATTATGCTGTATATTTCATACTATAATGTGATAAATTTCAACCAACTACAATTGTATTTTTTATACATAGGAATCTAAAAATTCAAACAACAGATGAAACTTCTGCATCAAATTTTGTGCAAAATTGCTTTGATATTCATACATTGCAAATGTATAAACTGTCAGACTTGAAAGGTGTATCCAAACCAGACAACACAAATAATGTATGACACTGTGCACAAATATATATGACGTATAACGCTAATTTTTAAGAGTGCATAATTTACCACAAAACATGCAAGAAAACCTACAGCACTTTTATGGGCCGACAACTAGACACGAAACCAATGTCTCTCTACTAAGCATGGCCTGAACAGAAGTCACCTAAACTGACGAAACAGAATTTCTTATGCATAAATTATTTTTAAGATGTAGCTGATCATCGGCTGACCGCTCAAGATTGAGTTTCATAATAATAATGGTCCGCACTCAAATTACTATTTCAGATTAGATACGTGGATTTACAATACAGCAACACGTAGATGCTGTTCGCGGTCACTCTTTTAAGGATTAGTATCGCGATTTAGTGACCGCAAACAATTGCAAACGCGTTTTATCTTATACTAATATATACTCATAGACCGTCAACACAGATGTGCCATTCACAATTAACCATATCATTGGATAACAATGAACTTTGCGCATTCCGCAAATATACGTGTACGCAAATTGCGTGGATACATCACTGAGGCAATGTTCGCGATAGTTACACTGTGAATACCGATATCAGATTTTGCAAGGTTCAGTACACGATTCTTAGAAATAAACAACCAATAATTTTCCAATATACCTTGACAATAATCCGTACGCACCTGAAGTCAATCAGACAAATTTTGTGCAACAAGTTTGAAATTTGAGCCCCATTTGTCACTTCGCTACGGTGTTCTCAAATGCCAGTAGTCGTTACTTTTCTAGCTCTAAACCAAGGAATTTCGAAAACAAAAGAGTGCTGATTACAGTACTAATCATATTTATTGAATATTTACAATTGAGAGCATCAAAGCGGCTAATAAAATGACAATCGGAAAGCAGGCACCACATAGGATATAAAAGAAGCCAAACAAAAAAGAAGTATGGGACATACTTATTTATATATACAACTGCATACATCGTCGGTAAATATCAAAGAAGTTTTTAATTCCATTAAAAATTGCGGTAAAGCAACTACACAAACAGTGCCGTGATTCTGAAGTTTTTTTAATTTTAATTTGGCTCGTGTTCTATTTGATCATCGTGAATCTTTGCTGATTAGAAATTACGTACACACAGCTTTTAATATTAACGACTATTCCATTATCATCCGCTGCTGATCATCCATCAACGAAATTGATAGCACTACTATGCCAGAAAAATATCTTAAACCACAAAGTGAGTCGTTAATATACAGAACATAGCAACGAAGGCCTATTATGCAAGTCTACATCGTTGCCAAAACAAGACCATTTGAAAATTATCGTCTGTACTATTTTGCGCTATTAATATAATTGATCAACTGGTATTTATTGTATAGCAGTCTGCATACAGGAGAGTAATCACAGCGTTCCAATAAAACTGCACAAAAGCAGTACACTTGTCAAAATATAAATAAAATGTAAATTTTTGGTTTACTTATACTTGTGCGTCCGATGCCCCTCAAAGACACACATCCTGCTACAATTTATCTCAGTAACTGTTTGATAGAAAACTTTAGGAAACAAGAAACTTGAGAGATGACATATGGTCGAGAAATTTGGGAAACGTTAAAATTGGAGAATTTTGGAAAACGGGAAAGTTGGTAAATTTTTAGAAATAGGAAAGCTGAGAAATATTGGGAAATGGAAAAGTTGGAAAATTTTGGAAAACAGAAAATTGGTAAAATTTGCATACTTGGGAACTAGGAAAGCTTAGGAGACGGAAAACTTGTGGATCTCCCATGGGAAAATTTCGGGAAATGAGTAACTGGTGAAATATGGAGAAACTGGAACGTCGAGAAAGTTCGAGCAGCAAGAAACTTGTCAAAGTCGCATTAGGAAAACGTTTCAGAAATTTCGAAAAACGGGAATGTCGAGAAACTTTGACAAACAGGAAAATTGGGACATTTACCGTTCAGAAATTTTTAGAGAAATGTTAGGCAATCGCAAAACTGGTGAAATATTAAAAAACAGGAAAGTGAAATATTTTCCGTGGGAAATTTTTGAAACGATAAAGATGACTAACGGAAAGCTGATGAAAATTTGAGACATTTTTCTCACAGCCGGTTCAAAATAGGACATTTGTAAATTTCAAGTTAGGAAAGTTTGACAAGAAGGAAAGTGGGGAATATTATGAAATGAGAAAAGTATTAAAAACGGAAAGTTGGGAAAAGGGAATGTTTGGAAATTTTGCCTTACCAATTTTGGGAAACAAAATAACTAAGAAATATTGAAAAATTGGAAAGCTGAAAGCGTTGGGAAACCAAGAATGTTGGGAAACAGTAAAGTTTGAAAAATTCATAATGCGATGTTTTTGGAACAGGGAAACTAGGGAAATTTTGAAAAGTTGGAAAAGGTTTGGAAGGAGAAAATTTCCCAATGGATAATCTCTGGCCTAATTCTAAGAAACGTGAAGGTTGATAAAGTTCGGCAAACAACAAAATTGTCATGCCTGTCTACAGTAACCCTGTATTATAAATTGATATGATTAGGTACTAAACTACTGACATATAGGTTTTTATTGACCAATCATTAGGGATTCGATGTGAACTCCGTTCTAATAGCAGTGGCAATATATTATATTGCATATATGTAACTCTACTAAATCGCTATTGGTCGCGAGGAACACAACTTTACCGCCCACTGTATTCGGGCCCATCATTGGGCGATAGACATGTGGATATTCTATTTCTTATTGGTTGTTATGCCCTAAAAATATGATCAGCAGGATATTGATGTGTCCAATTACGTTAAAGGAAGTGCTATAGTAGTTAATTCCAGCCAGTAGGGTTACTGTAGACAGGCTCTCTACGTGAGTGGGTTACTGTAGACAGGCTCTCTACGTGAGTGCCATGACGGCTCTCTACGTGAGTGCCCAAAATTGAGCAATTTTCTGTTGGAAATTTTGGAAAGTGGGAAAGACGTTTTGCAAAACGAAAAGTTAAAACAGTTCGAAAATCGCAGCAGCAAGGAAAGCTTGAAATGATAAACTCGGAAGGTTTTCGTTTCCGTTTTGGGAAACGTCGTAAAAGTTGAGAAATTTCGCATTGGAATTGTTTGAGCGATAGTTCGGAAATTGGGGCACTAGGAAACTAGGGAAGGTTTAAGATAATAGGGAATTTTGAGAATCAAGAACATTGTCAAATACTGCGAAATAAAAATGGTAAAATTTTGAAAATGCAAAGCTGGTAAATTATGTGAAACGAGATCGTTGGGAACTTTACACTAGGCGAATATTAGCAAGGGTAAAAATTGGGAAATTTTGAGAAATAGGAATGTTGGGAAGTTTTAGCAACTGGAAAGCGGGAAATATGGAAAACGAAATGGTTGAAAAAATTACCGTTGTGAAATTTTGGGAAACGGTGAAGTGAAAATGTTTGCAAAGTACAAAATTTTTGAAGGCTTAGAATCAGGGAAAATGAGAAATTTCTCTTGGACAAATCTTGTTGAAAATTAAAGTTGTGAAAATTTGGAAAAAAGGAAAATTGTCAAATCTCTCGTCGGGAAATTTGTAAAATGAAAAACGTCCATGCTAACGTATATATTTTGGGTCTCATAACCCCATTTTAGAACCCGTTTTGACCCAAATCCTACAACCTAGAAGAATCGCATTATAGAAGCAAAGTATTATAGTCTTATAGCTGCATTACAAAGGGAACCCAGTTTCACTCAGATATCTACTATCTACACCGGTTGATTTTAGGCCCCTTCGGGACCCAAACCAAGCTGGTTTGGCCCGCTTTTTGGGCGACGAATATGTTGGAATCGTGATTCGCGCCTAACTAAAGGGCAAATAGTGATTCCATTTCAAATGAGCTATCACGCGAACCAGTCTGCCCAGCCAGCTTTGAGTAATACTCGCATCATCCTAAAAACACAATTACGGACATTGTCAAATTTCACAACTGTCACGGCTGGTGGAAATTCTTCGCTTCGCTCTTTAACTCACTACACTTAGAATTCAATCAACTCATAGTAACCTGCATGCGCATAACCGTACATTATACCCAATCTAATCTTCCCAAAAAATTGTTCGATTGTACAGTGATCTCCCTCGACCCCCTTCCTGCACGATTTTTTAACTCGTACTGCAGCCCGTCCCACAGAATTTTTTTCACTTAAAGAATTTCTAATTTACCATATTTTTCGTAGCTAGGCATTATTTTAAGATTTATTGAAATTAAAAACTATATATCTAACCGTGAACAATAGGAATGATGTTAAGCGAAAAGTTACGATCGATACTACGTGCAAATATATATTGCTGTTACATACATGCATATATTGTAATATTATTAAAATTTCTACATACATATAATGGTTGCACCACAGCAACTTAATACAATACGAAGCAACGCATTAACTTAATGCGTTACGTAGAATACATTTGGCCGTGTTATTTTTTGCACGCATTGCGAGAAGCCAAGGATCGTAGCAACAGCGTCGCCATATCTCAGTGTTTAATCAGCGGTAAGTAGAGCGGCCCAGGTGCTACTCATCGCGACGGTGTCAGTTCGGTCAACGTTTACAAAATGTAAAATGTAATACGTGTAGCAAGAAGTTTAATACAGAATACAGCCAATTATGCTCTTTTCAAATTCAAATACCTTTGAATTTAAACTTAACAAACATATAATTTCGTGACCTTTAACAACCTGCCCTGACACCCCTACATTTTTTGAATTGTTAAGATAAATATGTTTCACGTGTATATAGTTAATCGTAAATTTTAGTAATTACAAATTATGACTACATCGCTTTATATTAAGTTTATCCATTATTGTCCGTTTATAAAAAATCAGCCAGATTTATGGTACCATTGACTCCAAAAATATCCTAAAAGGCATCACCAAAAATAGAAGCATAGCAACGAAGCTTTAAAAGGTAAGTCTGCGCGATTGCCAAAACAAAATAGTAAATGTATTAGCGTCTATGCGTTTATGGACTATTATGTCGATTCGTATTTCCGCTAATGGTGTATTGTATGGTAGATGCCAAGTTACCCCAATAACTGTGGGGAAAATCTTTACAGCTTGCGGGCAAATATCGAACCTAAAGAAAGAAATGTTCGACTGTGATCCCAGACTATCCTTGCTAATATAGGCTTACAAGTCCATTTAGGCTTAGCCAAAAGCTTAAAAATACCTTCATGAGATAATTCAGAGGAACTAGGCATGTCGAGATAAAGAAGGAAGTTTAACATAGTAGTATATATTACATCTGCATATGGGCTAGTCACCACTATCGAATCGAATCTACATTTGAACAACAAACCAATACACGTATAACTTTTCAATATAGTTTGTAGTGGAAAATTCATAAGACAGGGATGACACTGGTCCCAACAAATCTAGTTTGCCTGAGAATAGAAACAAATAAAGCAAACTTTTAAATTGCATAAAGGTAACAGCATCTGCAGTACATTGAACATTCAGCAGTGCTTAGGGTATAGCCGTTTAAGCCCGTGATTACATTCCAATCCAATCCAGTCTTATATGTGGTAATATATATTACACCTTATCCATCCGATACAATGCAATCAAACTATACGCCTACTGACGGGGAACCAGAATGGTTTTGACAATTGCCTGATCTAGTCGCATTGATGAAACTTGACCCGGATTTCGCTGAAAATTTTGTATGAATTAACTCTCATAGTAGCTATTCTAGAAAGAAATGGGTGGCTCAGAGTGAACGGTATATAATTTGGATTCAAGGGAGCTGGTATATACTAGCTACATTCGACATAGTTTGGATTAGGGAGACAAGTGACCTATATTTAAAATCGCGCATTTACCTAGGAAGAGATTGAACGCCCTGTTTCATTCCCCACACCGTACCTAAGCTTTCAACCATTAAATCGTCGGTCAGCCCATCCAGTAGTTGACCATGACGCTGCTCGGGACGCCTGCGTGATAATCTCAGCGCCACCGAAATCCAAGCAAAAGACAAAAGCCCGTTACGAAACGACGTCAAGAAACCAACACTACAACTAATAAGCGCTGGAGCCGGTCTGTAAAAACGACCGCACTCCACGTTGCCGAAGTCTAAACGATTTACAGGAATTCTGGGGAACGGCTAATTTTCGGCAAACGGGAAAATGTTAGAAAAGGGTAAGTTCTAACCCGATAAATATATATAAGAGTATGGAGACGAGAAAATGTTGGAAAAAGAAAAACTTGTGAAACGGGAAATTTTTGGCTATCCGGAAACTGGAAATTATTGGAAAGCTATAAAATGTTGTTGCTGGTAACGGGATAATGTTTGAATGTAGGGAAACTAAACGAAAACGGTAAATGTTGGGAAACCAAGTGCTTGGAAGTAGATACTGGAAAATGTTAGTAAGCTATGGACACTCGGGAAATGGAAAAGAGTTAGAAAACAGGACTCTTGTGGTGGGAATGATATTAGGGAACTAAAAATTGCAAAATGTTTCAAAAGGAAATCGACTTAAGAGAAGAATATAGAAAAAATGCTGTAAAACAGCAAAATTGGGAAACCTGAAGATTAGGAATTGGAAAATCGGTAATTGAAAAAAATGGTAACCAGCAAACTATGAAATGGGAAAATGGTGAGAAACGAAGAATAGTGAAACGGAAAATTGTGGGAAATCCGACTGTTGAGAAACAGTAAAGTAGTAAACGATAAATTTTGAGAAATGAAAAACTTAGGAAACGCAGAAATGCTGGAAAATGAGAAACATGAATCTGAAATACGTTTGGAAGACAAACATTTGGGAAACGAAAAAATCTTGAACAGCAAATTTTGGGAATAAGAAAACATGAAACAAGAACATTCCAGAAACGAAAAAGTAGTTAAATTGGGAGCACCTAAAATTAAAAAAATATCGCAACACAAGAAATTTGGGAGAACTGAAACTTGTGAATCGGGAAAATTGTGGAAATCCGGAAAATTGGAATTGTTGCAAACAGGAAACGGAAATGGAGAAACAGTAAAACAGGAAAGGGAAATTTAGGCAACGGGAGAATGGGAAAGGGAATGGCAACGGGAGAACAGGAAAGGGAAATTTAGGCAACGGCACGTGGGTATGCGGAAAAATCTTGAAAAACAGCAAACTAGAGAAACAATAAATTTTGGGAAACGGTCAACTCAGAAAACGGGAAAGTGTCCGGAAATCGGAAACACGAACTAGGAAAATGTTTGGGAAGCCATGCATTCGAAAAACAAAAAAGTTAGTCACCAGTAAATTTCGTGTAAATATTGCAAAATAGGAAACTTGTTGTTCGAGAAACCATAAATATTGAAAAAATGAGAATTAGGGGAAAATAAACCAGGGAAACATGATATTTGTTGAGAAACGGGAATTGGTTAATCGCAAAACTGATAAATGTTGAAAAATATGTAATCCAGGAAAAGGAAAATGTTACGAAATAGAAATAAGAAAATTTTCGGAATGGACGCTATGTTGCAAAACGAAAAAATGTTGGAAAGGGCGAAACAGAAAAATCCTAAGAAACGATAGATAAAGAACACGTTAAAATATAATTGAAAAATGTGAAATTTTTGGGATGTGTGAATCTGAAAATCGCTGGGAAATCTAGAAATTTGGAAAATGTTCAGAAATGGGAAACATGAAATGGGAAAATATTAACATTAAATCGAGATTCGAGAAGCGTAATCATGATAGAATTCGGAAAAACGTTTAAATTGGAATGCTGGAAAATAGAAAACATGAATCTTTTTGAAATGAAAAACTAGTTAAATGGGCTAAACGAAAAACGAAAAATGTTACGAATGAATAAATTTGAAAAATGCCGATTTTAGAAATCGGAGAAGTGTTGTAAATCACTAAACTGGAGAGTGTTCGGAAACAGTAAAGTTTGAAAACAGAAAAGCATTGGGAAACGAGAAAATGTTTTAATAAGGGGAACTTAGACATTGGGACAGTAGGGAAAAAGAAATTATTGAATGGAAAACTTGACGAAGGGAAAACTTGAGATACGAGAAAATGCTGAGAATCGAAGAACTTGAAGATGATTGAAAATAATACAGCGGGGAAACTGCAAGTTCTAGGAAACGGAAGAGTCCTCAAATATGAAACATGAATCTGACAAAAGTTGAGAAGTAGTCACTTAGGGACTAGAAAAGTACTGTAAAAAGAAACTCTTGAAATGTCCAAATAGAAAACAGGAAATTTTAGGAACGAAAAATAGTAAATGGGAAGCACGAGAAATGCAACGGAACAAACCGGGAAACCGAAAACCTAGATATAGGGCAAATGTTGAACATCGGGACACAGGAAAATGTTGGTGAAACAGCAGAGCAGGGAAACGAGAAAATATTAGGAAAGGCGAGATTAGGTAAACGGTAACATAAGGGATGTAATAAACTGGATAACGTTGGATAAAAGGTAGGAAACACGAAATACTGGTAACGGGAAAGTATTTGGAAACGGGAAACATTAAACTAAAAAATGTTATGAAGTCAAATACTTGATAATCTGAGAAGTGTTAAGAAACTTAAAAGTTGTGTTAGGATATTGGTTGGCTAAGCGAGATACTTGTTGTCCAATATTCGAAAAGGGGGAAATGATATATCGGACAACTCACAAAATGCAAAACAGGAAACTCAGGTAACGTAAAATGCTGGGAATGGAAATCTTGTGAACGATGATCCTGGAAAATTAGAAATGGTAAGAAACATGTAAACGTTGAGACGAATCGATAAACGTTCTATGGGAAATATGCTGGGAAACGAAGGATCAGGAAAACTGGCACGTGTTGGGAAACGGAAAATGTTACGATGTGGGAAACTGGAAATTGTAACGTGCGGAAACGTGAAAGCTTATAACCGGAGATTTTGTGAGACGGGATGGTTTCTAATATGGGGAACCTGAAAGTGGAAAATGTATAGAAGTCGCAAACGTGGAAACGGAACACTGTTTTAAAATAGGAAATCCTACAAATGGGAAATGCTGAGAAAAAAAGGATAATTTTTGAAACGGAAAACTAGTTCCTTGGGTGACGATGAATATGAAAAATGGCCAGATAGGAAAACTGAGAAATATAGGGATGTGAGAAACTAGAAAATGTTGGAGAACAGCTTATAACTGGAAACAGTTGAGATATAGAAAACTAGAGACTACTGAGGAACGAAAAACTTGGGAAGCTGAAAAATGTACGGAAATTGGAAACATCATAAATGGTGGAAGCGGAATAAAATAATGTTAAGAAACAGGTAAGTTGGCAACCTGGCAATGTTGGGAATGGAGAAGCTGGGGATTACCGAGAAACGGTAGAGTACATAAATGAAACACCTTGCAAAAAGGAAAACTTAAAAAACGAAAAAAATTGGAAACTAGAAAGTGCTGGAAGGCGGGAAAATGTTGGACTGTCAACATCTGGACATCGATGCTATATGGATAAATTAAAACAAGGAAACAACAAATGTTGTTAAACGGGAAAGTACTTGAATGTAAGGAACATGAAAATGTTGGAAAGTTACACACTTCGGAAACGAAAAGTTGTCAGAAAACTGGAAACTGTGGAATGAGAAAGTAAACAAAACGGGAACGAAACGAAAAACTACTTTAAAGGAAAACATGGAAAATGAAAAATGTTGAAAAGCAGTAAAAAGTAGAGAACGCCAAATGTTGGGAAGAGCAAAGCATTCGGAAACAGAAACATGAAGCTACAAAATGTTGTGCTGCAAGCGTTGGGAAACGAAAAACTTGTGAACTATTAGAATATGAAATCGGGAAAGAAATGAATGCCAAAAAACAAGAAGCCAGGAAATCGAATATGCTGGGAACGGAAATCTAGTTAAACGATGATATTGGGAAATGAGAAATAGTAGAAAACGGGCAAAAAATTGAGAAACAGTAAACTTAAAAGGGAAAATGGAAGATTAGCGAAACAGGTAAACGTTGCGATGTGGGAAATAGTAATGTGAACCAGCTAGGACCAGTTCTGGCCAGACCCACCCTAGGACCAGCTGCACCACCGTAGGATTTCACTGTGGTGCCCGGACAACCCCGGCTTACACGATCCCCGGTGGACCCTAGTCTGACCGATGGGAACCGCTTAGCTTAGCGGGCTGCTCGGCGGATTTACCAGGGTGTTCGGCCTGGCCCCTATATTGGCCCACGTGTTCAGTGGTATGGAGGTCCCCCTGAGGGAGGGTCATCCCCTAAGGCTGCTCACAGGTAATAAGGCTGACCCGTCTTTCCCTCATCTTCGGTTATCGAATCTTATGCCCTATGCCAGGACCAGAATTTCCTAACGGTGGAGCCCATTTTATCAAGATTTTGGTGAGCCTAATGCGAGAGTAAACTTAACCCACGCCCATCAATAATCCTATTTTGCTATTTCGGTTAAAAATCTGTTACTGAACGTTTTTTGGTAAACCATAATGCGGCGCAAAACTGTTCGCGAACACAAAGCTCTGTGATAGTAATCCGGTAAATTTGTGTTCGCGAAAATTCAAGGAAAATTACCGAATTTTTTGCGAACAAAAATCTACCGGATTTGGATTCGCTGAATTTGTTCGCGAACACTGTAACGTAAATAACATGAACGATTGATTTGTGACGTCAGTATTGCGTTAAATTTGTTCGCGAACACAGACAAATACGAATAAGAAGCTGATAGGCGTTCGATAACAGTTTTCACTGCAAATTCAAAATCGTCAAAATTCTGTTCGAACACAAACTGTAATTTTAGGTACTTGTTTCTGATTTTGCCAATTTTCTGTTATCGAAAAGTCGATGAAATTTCCACATTTGTTCCGTAACAGTGGTTTGCGCTTCGCTATCGGCTTTTACAAAATAGGATAGTCGATGGGCGCATCTTAAGTTTACTCGCGCATAAGGATTATTCCGTAACCCTTGGGTCCGAGTACGTGGAGTTGGGGCCGTGTCCTCTTAGTTCAACTTAATGTCGGACACGCTGAGCCTGCCCGGGCTAAAACATATATAATTCCAACAAACGGATGGACGTTGGCGTTAAAGCTCAAGAACTTGTACCAACACTCGTTGCTAACGACGGACGGATGGGGTGCGGGCGCAAGCAGAGTTGGGGAAACGCTGCGGGTAGGCTGACCGACATTTAATTCTAGCAAGGCCGAAACAGATGCTTGGGCGGAGAGCGACGACATGGCAACAGGGAAACGGCATGACGGGAGCGACCGTCGTTGGGGCCGCGTGCTAGAGGAAGACAAGGGATCTACGTCAACCAACATTGAACACCTTGGGGTCATGTAATTCTTGCTACGGGGGCCTGATTTTAAATCAATCTATTTCGCCTAGTTTCACACGCAAAAATTTTTTATTTCTTGGCTTTCCCTTTTTTTGGCAAAGTATAAAAACATGAGCACACGGTCACAAAAACAAAATGTCAACCACTCGGGTGTATGTAAAAAGACATTTCATTATTTACATCAAAGGTGAGCCAGGACCCGAGCCCACGCGCGTGGTCCTGGGCCCGAACGATCATCAACGATTAGCTTAAAGATGATAGAATTTTGTGCCCCTTTTATTTGCGCCTCCCGCTGAATGACGAAATGATGTCTTGTGAGCTCCAATTGGGCTTTTTTCAAAACGCGGAACCCTCAACCCGAAATTTTTGATTATTTCAAGCCTTCATTTTGCCTTCCCGTTGAGCATGTAAAATTCTGCCGCCATTTTTGGTACCAACCTAAGTTTTCCGACAAATTGCCCTGCCCAGATCGCGGAAGCGTGGGCACAGCACTTACGGAAGCGCGAGGCGTCCGACGGACTCCACAGCACCCGCAAGGGCTGCCCCAGTTCCTAGGCCTAAGCGATATCCTCGGAGAGTCTGCCAATAGCCCCGGGCGGACCTCTTCCACGCGTCTGCAGGTCGAAGAGTCCACCCGAGCGAAGCGTAACTACAAATTTTCCAGTGTCCAAAATTTGTTTCGACTACCATACGTGCCTTAAAGCCAGTAAAAATTTTCGAGCCGCCGAACAGTAAGCGTCTGAACTTCGTTATTTAGGTCTGAGCGCGCAGTTTTATCTACGCGTTAATTATGTAAAATTCGCCAGCGCTCCTGGGCCAACCTAAATTTTCTTTCAATCTGCTCAGCTCACAACGGAGAAGCGCGGGTGCAGCACTTACAGGAGCGCGACGTATCCAACGGACATCCCAACACCCGCAGGGCTGCCCCTATTTCTATGCCTAGGCGAGAAAATTTTTAAACTCTGTGAGAAGCCTCGGGCGGGCCTCTTCCACGCGTCTGCAGTGCGAAGAGTCCCCCCGTGACCACCATGATTCTGGAACTGTGACTCTCACGTCTCCCGTTTTACCTTAACCATTTTGCGCGGCCATGTCCTATCGTTTTCCTATGCGTTGTACCCGACGAGCACTCAAACTGAAATCCAACGCTGTGACCTACATTAAGTAACAACATACGCTTACTAAACACATTAAACAGTTCACTCCCTGGGCATTAGAATAAACGTAACCCAGGGAGCGGGGCACCAGTCGAGCACGGGTGGATATTCCCGTCTTTTTTGTTGCAATTTTGGCACAATTTTAACTCGAATTTTGTCCGACCCTCAACTCCCCTCTCCACAGCGCGGGCGCAGCACTTAAATGAGCGCGAGGCATCCAACGGACATCCCAGCACCCGCAAGGGCTGCCCCTGCCCTAGTCTGGCGTGAAAATTCGAAAATCATTGACCGAAAGGCCCGGGCGGGCCTCTTCCACACGGCTACATGTCGAAGAGCCCACCCGGGCGAAGAGAAACACCAAAAAACAAAGACGAAACGAATTTTTCAAAATTGGCGACAACCGCCAAAACCAACTACTTCCCACGGTAAGAAACTCGACTGGTCCCATTTTGTTAACGGGTAGCCAGCTTTTATACTCGCTCGAGCCCCCCTCCCCCTTTCTTCTTTTCTGGCTGATTCCTGTGATAGACTCTTCAAATGCCCGAAAACATATACATATATTTATAGACAGACTTTTCAAATGCCCGAAAACATATACATACGTGGATATGTACAACATATAAGCGGCGTAACAGAGCAGAAAACAACGTTCAAACAGTAACACTCTAGTAGGCTGGATACACAAAAACAATCTCGTCGCCGGCCCTCGCTATGGCATCTACATCAAAACAGCGACACGTGGCCGAGGCTCGCCAAGAAAACAAAACCGGCCGCTGGTCGGTGCGGCAAAACTTTTGGGAGCAATATATAACGGCGCTCAGAGCGCCGTTTGCTCATAGGGATATCGGCACATTTTTGCCCATATCTCGCGATCTGTAGGCGGCCGGGGGCAGGACCAGAATCATGCCCTGGCAGGCCGACTACTGATGAAAATTTAAGATTTAACGTAGCTCCTATAAGAGGCCCGTTAGAGGCCGTTTTAGGAGGAGAATATTCCAAATTTTGATGTCCGTTTGAGTTTAGGGGATCCTGAGCGGACCGGAGGGGATGGGCGACCCCGGTCTTCAGCTGAACGGTTAGGGTGGGACCCAATAAGTGTCTCGGGCTCCAAAAATCGGGAACTTTTGTGTATTTTAGGTACCCTTTAGGGCTTAGAAAATTGGAGGCTTAAGCGCCTGTTCGGGGATCCGTAAATATTTAGGGGATCCAAATTTTTTGACCCGCAAGGCCAATTTGACAAGCCTAAAGAGTTCTTTAAGAGATGTAGTCGCCCCCGTTCCCCTAGGGTTGAGTAAAAGCCTCAAAAATCGACTTTTATCGTTACACCCCAAAATAGCGCCTTACCCGAAATTTGTTTCCTACAACCCGAAAATTTTGTTCAAATGCACATGTAAACTTGTCCTGCCAATCCTTGACTGCATATTTTACAGATACATAATGCACAGTATAGTATCCACTTCCCTTGTTCCCTACGAAATTTGTTGCGTTGTATGCGTTTTACGAATTCTTTGCAATTCGGGCTGTTACATCTCTTAAAATTTTTTGGATTTATTAGACTCCTTACTTAGGGTAAGAGTGTAAATCGAATGGAAAGATGAGTTTGTGTAAAATTTCATCGTTAAATCCGCAGATGCACAGCCCGTTATTCGTTTAAGTCGAAAAAATCTAAGATTGTTATAAAATTTGGCGTAATATTTAGAAAATTTTTTGATGGTGCGTGTAAATTTGAGAATAATTGTAGAAAATTTGCTAGGTTTCCAAAATTTCCGTGGAAATCGGTAAATTTGGTAGATTTTGGCAGGAATTAGATAAATTTTCGTAAGGATTTGATAAATTTCAGTAAAATTTGTGTAAAAATTTCAGTAAAAATATTATAAATTTCAGGCCGAGGGGCGACTTCGTGTTGTCCGATATCTCTGTACGCGAGAAAACGTGAGAAACGTCGCCCCTTCTCCCTTATTTTCCGGAAATTTTCGAAGTTTTCACTTATGGGCTAAATTGTTAAAATGGTTTAGATCATGCCAAATTTTAGTTCCCTGTATCTAGTCATCTAAAATATATTATAATTATCCATTTATATATATGTATATATATATAAATATATTTATATAAATAAATAAATATTTATATACAAATATAAATATATAATATAAATAATAATAATAATATAATATTATAATAATAATAATAATAATATATAATATATATAATGTAATAACCATTTATTATTGTATGTAATATATACACCGGCACGTACCTCCAAAGGTTGAGTTGATTTTGGTCACCCCGAGAAAGGGTCCGGGCTGCCAGAGTGCCTGACCCAGGAGTTCCCTGTAAAATCGCAAATATTTTCTAAAGTTTCCATGGTTCTGTAAACTTTGCAGGGAGAAAAATAGATTTCGTATTTCATGAGTTTCGGTACTAGGTTAGCTTAGTTCGGGTTGTTTTATACTAGCAGTGCTTCCGATTAAACTAGCTCCGAACAATGTTTCCTAAGAAATTTTTCATCGCTCCGTTCCGCACGCTTCCGCTGCCCCTCGCTGGTACTAGTCTTGATCGAGGCTCCTTCGTAGTTTTCGGTTAATCCTCACATTGACCTATCCGCTCGCAGTGCCATTCTCGCCTTGATTTCGCGAGTTCGGTGTGGCTCTCAATGCGTTAGGCGTCCTAGCTTGGCGTCCCTAACTAGACGGTTTACCCACTCATGCAAGTTCCGGCGACAATAATGCGACACCATCGGCTCGTCAAACTGAGGCCTTTCCTGCCATTCCATATGTGGTTCGTCCCGTTCCCACGCGTCTGCACTGTGGAACGCGACCGGCCAGGAAGGCATGTAAACGTTGCGGAAGGTGTCGTGCTGCCGTCGGTGGTTAGCCATGAGCTGCTTGAGTTCGGCCGTCCATGACAAAGCGTCCTGATTGGTGGCAGCCCATCGGGGTGCCGGTGGCGCTATAACGATGGCGGTGGTAGGTGCGACTCGGCGAGAAAGTACACCCAGGTGCCGCTTGAATTTACGGAAGGCGACGTTCGGCAAGAACGCGTGGAGCTGCTCCATTGGTGCCTTGCGGTAGATGTATTGGAACCCGCCGAGGATGACAATACAGCTGGTTTGCGGGGTTAAAACGGCGTTGGCCAGCTGCAGCAACCGCACCATGGTGGATCCGGGCCATCCATTGACGATCCACTTGTTTTCAGTGGTCATTTCTAAGATCGGTAACGCCAGGGCGTCACCCACTATGATTGTTTTGGGCCAACGAACGTGACCCGTGGCGCGGTATTCTCGTATCTCTTCGAGTAGCCTGCCCATGACATTGTGACTGCGCGTCGGGGCTTCCTGCTGCTGCAATTGTTGATTGCTGCGCCCGACGCCCCAGAAATTGTCTGTGGTTGCTTCCAACAGTTGTTGGGTGTCGGTGAGCCACAAAATCCGCGCATATTCCGGTATGGCGAATTTACTGAGCAGGATCGGCCGCATGATATGCTCGAGAAGCGGCTTGAGACGGGCCTGGGAAACACCGTCAATAAGCTCGTTCTTTAGTTCTCGAGCCCGCGTCTTGAGCTGCAGCGGAGTGCCGGTCATAAGCAACAACTCTCGGACGGCATCGGTTAGTTCCAGCAGGGACAGAACTTGCACTTGGTAGTGCTTTTCGACGGTTGACAAGGTGTTGCCGTCGTGCGCGAATGGGGTCGGTGCCTCGTGCATATTCGACAATTCCGCCCACTCGGTACCGTGGGATAGGAATGTCACGTATGGCTTGGTTAAATCCACGCGGTAGGTTGGGATCGCCGGAAGCTGGAACCAAGTCGATTCTGGTGGGGCGAATGGCCCACTCACCGATACGCGTCCGTTGGATCGCCTCCGAGTCTGCTCGGCTTCGTCGCTGCGTTGCGGTTGCGGGGTGCTGGCCATCTACAAGAATAAAGTCACATAGATATTTTGATTGTCGTTGTGTAGGGTCGCTCTATTTCGCTAGTCGCTCGCTGGTTGACTCTTCCTACTCTGCTCTACCTACGCGTTGACTTGTACCTGCTACTCCGTGCATCTCCTTCACTCTTTAAAAATGAGCACTTCTTCCCCCTGTGTTCTCCCGTTTTGATGGGTACGGCCTTACTCTTGCCAGGGCTCAGCTTGGTTATATAGGTGAGCTTCACCCATGCGCCAAAACATGTCCGTGCGCCGGATCAGTTCTTCAGTCCAGTCGCGCAGTTGCGGCCAGAACGGCGGTGAGACCACTGGCTTGGCCCATCGTCGGCGCTCTTCGCCCCGATTAAATAGGCCGATTGCCTCCCAGGCCTCGATTCCCCTCAGCGCCGTGGGCCACTTTGGCATGATGACGCTGTTGAGCGCCTGGTGCCCATCCACCATCCTGGTTCTCCGCTCGATCAATTCGTTGAACCACGCTGTACTGTAGACTTTGAAGTCATCCCAGTGTGGCGCCGGTGCGGTGATAACAACGGCCGAGTCTGCCCGGAGACGTTGTTAGAGAACCATTAGGTGGCGCTTGATCCGCTTGAGATAGGCGCCGGGTGAGAAGGCTTTGTTAGGCAAATGCCAAACGTCCTGGTAGCCGCCTATGATGATAACGCAATCCGTCTGCGGCGTCAGGAAAGCGTTTGCCCAGTGGATGAGCGATATCATATTAAGTCCGGACCGCACGAACGTTATCCGGTTGTGATCGTCGGCCACATCCAACAGTGGCAAAGCGCGCTCGTCACCGACGACAATGGTTCTCGGCCACCGCACGAAACGGTCGCGGTGGAACGAACGGATGTCGCACAACAAATGTCCCAGCACGTTGTGGTGCGCCGGTTGGTCCGCACCGCACTCGCTCCGGTGGACACCCGTGCCCAAAAAATTGCCGAAGGCGTCGTTAAGGAGTGGTTTGTGGCCCGAATCGTCCAGCTCATCCCAGTAGTCGAGCTCCTGGAATTTCGCCAGCAGGATTGGGCGCATTACGTGCAGCTGGTACGACCGGAGCCACCGTCGGGTGTTTGCTGGCAGAGTGCGGAGGAGGGCTACGCTGCGTAGCTTGACCTCCGTCGGCGACATCCGCTGGTCCAGCATATTGGCGACCACGGTGACAAAACCCAACAGCTCCAAGATTGTCAGGTAGAAATTCTCGGTGGCGCTACCGAGCTGGCGGCTGTTGTGCTTGAAGCCACCATGCAGATAATGTTCGTTTGCCAGCGTGGTCCGGTTTGAACGTTTGAGTGCGACCGCATCCCAGAACCGTAAGCTGCTCATGTGGCTTCGGGAAACGGTAGGGTAACGGTGACCATCGCTCACCGCCGGCGTATGTAGTACTCCTTGCGGAAGTCGGGGCGCACGGAAGTCGTTGTGGCTGTAGCCACGGCGCATCTAAAATGGAGGAAGCAGTGGTAACTTTACATGGTATGGATGAAAATTAGGTCTGCCTTAACTTTCACCCTTGTTCTGGGTTTTGCGGGGAATTTGGGTTTTACCTGGGGGTGCGTGCCGTTGTGTCGAGTAGTTTAGTCCACTTGCGGATCCGACTCATCGGACTCAGATTCCTCATGGGGTGGTGGTCGAGGTACGCGCTGTCGCCAAGCGGCGGGGTGCAGTTCTTGGCTAGAGGGGTAACGTGGGAATGTGATTGGTGGTGAAGTTCCGCCTGGAGAGCGTTCACCCATCAGAAGTGGTCTTGGGGTCAGAATTGGCGCGCTAGTCATTGAGGTTGTGACACTAGTGGATTGTGCGCGTGTGGCAGAAGCTAGCCTGGTTGCTGTTCCGGCAGCATCGACACTGGTTGCCTCTGGTTCCTGGAAAGTCACGCGTCTTGGTCTGCGTAATGCGTCTCCTACTTCCTCGTCCGATGCCGCGCTGTATGGCCTAAAGACCCGGTCTATAGCCTGTCGATGCAAAAGTTGCCTGGTTGGGGCCGTTGCATGTGCGGTACTGAGCCGTATTACTCCCGAGGAGATTGTGGTGGCAGTGGTGCGTACCAACTCGGTAATGGTCACTGTGGACGGTCCCGGTTGTTCGATGCTGGTAAACTGAATAGTTGAACGACCTGGTGCCGATACGAGTTGTTTCCGTTGGGTGGCCCGTCCAACAAGGGCTTTTCCTCGCGCGTCCGGCGGTGCTCGCGTGCTCCTTTGCTCGCTCGGCGGTGCTCGGGTGCGGGGAGGGGTACTTAGTGTCACTGCCGGCCCAGTTCCTCTTCGAGGTGCGGGTGGTTCACTACTTGATTCCGCTAGAGTGAATTCGCTAAATGAGTCAGAAGCTCCCGGTTGTGTGGTAGGCGTCCTAGAACCACTGCTTGATGTTCCTAGTCCTGCCTGGCCATGTCGCTCGGCTGAAGATGGTTCCTGTGAGGTTTGGCTAATCAACTCATCGTCTGCCTCAGCTGCTCTCACGTCTACTGTCGTGCCCTCTCCGGAGGTCTCCGACAAGTAACTGGACATTGGTGACCCTGGAGGTGGCTCAGTCAGGGGTTCCTCGCGAAAGACCCACTGATGAGGAGATATAGGCCTCCCAGCGGCTGCTGGAGGAGCGCTATGAGGACGCATCGTTGTATAGTCCCCTACAGTCTGAGTTGCCATCTCCATTGGTACTCGCAATCGTGATGCCATAATGTGTTCAGCTGGTCGCGATTGAAATAGTGGGTGATCCTGCAAGGCGAGCATAATTGCGTAGCGTAAATCCCCCGAGATGTATGGTCCTGGTACTACGATTCCGCCTGAAGCTCCGCGTGGCGTGGTGGATAGCGTGATGTCCACTGGGTAGAAATGTTGTCCCTCGAGTATTCCAACACCTACTGTCGGTACGCCAAACATGACTTCCTCACTGGTAGCCAGTATTCTTTCCATCGTGGTCACTGGTACTGTATGTTGTCCGTACTCTACCTGCGTGTCTCGGCTACCAGGTTCTGATATGTATGAAAAGGCCTCCTGACTAGTAACCTGTTCCTCCACTATTGGTGGCCAGGAAGGTTCTATTTCCCTATCCGGGTCGGTTAGTGGGATCCGATTCCTGACCGTCCTTGGATTTTGAGGTTCGTAGTCGTCCGTCCGATACTCAATATGTTACATTGCTGCTTGGTCGGCCTCAATCTCAGCATAGGTCCGGCGGTATAAATTAGGATCGTTAGGGTCACCCATTTCTATACTTTCCGTATCAGAACTATCACTGACTGGTGTTCTTACTGTGCGTACTGCTACCTCATCTACAGGTTCTATTTCCGTGACAAAATCCCTATCAGCGATAATTCGTTGGGTTGGTTCACTTAAACCCTTTTCCAGTACGGAAGCGTGTACCTGCCCTAGCCAGTCTCCTACATTGGGTACTGGATCTAGTGCCCTAAACATGGCTTAGTTCTACTAATGTGTACGACATGGGCCATGCCTTCTGGGTTAGAATGCATTCGTACGCGCATGCACGGCGGGGTGATCCCTAATATTTCATATGGTCCATACCATCGAGGCGTGAGCTTCATAGATGTTCCTGGTGTAGTATCGTGTCTATAAACCCAAACTAATTCTCTTGTATGATAGCGTGGTTCGCGAGCTCGCCTATCGTACCTCAGCCGATTTAATTCTTGAGCGGCTTTCATTGATTGGTAAGCACGCTCCCTAATTCATCCAGCGCTGCGCGTTGGCCCTATAGGAATGTGCTCCTGTGTATCCAGTGGCTGCACTATGCGTGTCATATTCCCCTGGCAACCTGGGATAAAATCCGTGCATTAGCAAAAAGGGTGGGTATTTTGTCGCTGTGTGTACCGAAGTTATAGGCCATTATGCAAAATGGTAGGGATACATCCCATGAGTGGTGATCATCCTGTGGTACGCTTACTAGTATAGTAGTGTCCTATTGAATCTTTCGATTTCACCATTTGCCTGAGGGTGATAAGCTAGACTCATGTGCCGAAATATTTGCATTTCCTGGCACAGCTCTTCGACCATGTGCGCGGTGAAGGCACCACCTCTATCAGAATATAGCTCCCTGGGAGCTCCGTACCTGTTGACTACCTCATATAGAAATATATGGGCAGCTGTGTGAGCATCCTGGTGCTTTATTGGCACTGCTATTGCAAATTTTGTAAACTGATCTATGAATGCAATAACATAGCGATTGCCTGCGTGCGACCTAACCTGAATATCTAGTATGTCTACAAATACATGATACATTGGTTGATTTGCCAACGGAACCCTACCCAATTCGGTGATTATCCTAGAAATTGGGTCCTTCGCGGACTGGCATAGGGTGAATCGCCTGATCCATTGTCGTACGTGTTCGGACATACCCTTCCAATAGTAGAATTGTTTCAGTTTAGCTATAAGCCGGTCGCGGCCAGGGTGTCCTCCATATAAGGTGTTGTGTTCGTGTTTAAGTATTTGCTGTACCAATGTGATCGGGACGCATAACTTGTAGTTCATGTCCCCGGGCTGTAATGGATGCATGTATAATATTTTGGTATCCGCGGCTAATTCAAAATAGTGTGCCCGCATTTCTATTCCTAGCGCGCCCAATTCGGTTTTAGGCCGAGTTTTATTGTATAAATATCACTAAATTGGACCCAATTCAGGGTCGTTTCGTTGGATATATGGTAAGAGGCGCACCAAATTAAAGTCTGGGAGGTCCGAAAAGAACGGCAAATATATGTTTTAATGCGTGTCCTGTGCGTCCTGAATTCGGACGGTTGGTAGTATCTCGGTTTCATAGTGCATCATTAGTTTCATGAGCGTATCAAACTCTTGTTCTGTTGGTAGCGTGGTTGCTCTTAGGCCCATTGTTTCTGAATCGGTGCGAAACGGTCTTTTGGGTCCTCGAGCCTGAGGTCTGCCTTCAGAACTCGAGATAGTGGTTGTGCGGACCGACATCACTGGGGTTTCTCCCGAACCCATCCTAATTGGAATCGCACTTAGCGTGGCTGCATGCTCAGTCAGCGTGGCTGGTGGTACTGTGACTGCTTGTGTGTCAGCGACTAATTGTGATGGGATTGCTTCAGGATTAGGTTGGCCTGGAGGAGCTATTGGGCTCCCTGTTATAGGGGTTGGCGCGCCGGTTGCGAGCGGTGCGACTGTGCGTACGGGATACGACAGGTGCGATTGATCCCACACTGCGCAGGTTGTTGGAGGGCGAGGTCCCGTGGGTCGTCCTCGGCCCATCATGAGGATTTCGTAAGTATCACCTAATCCCTCAACTACTGACGGGTCGTACCTAGGATCGCGTGATAGGGCATCTGCGTTGCTATTTTCCTTACCTGGTCTATACAATATCTCGAATCCCCCAAACTCAAGTAATAGCTCACTTCGCCATTGAGATAGGCGTGAATTTCTGGGTGGTTTATCAAATAGGGTTTTAAGTGGTTTGTGGTCGGTCTCAACATGGAATTTGTGCCCTACTAAGTAATGCTTGAAATGTAATACGGCCCACCTAATAGCGAGGGCTTCGGTTTCTATTGCGGGGTACCTGCGTTGATAATGAAGGAGGGCTTTGCTGGCGCATGCAATTGGTTTAATTCCTTGTTTAGTTTTCTGGGATAACACTACACCCATAGCATATCCCGAAGCGTCCGTTTGCAGGATAAACGGCTGCGTAAAATCGAGGTGGATTAGGACTGGTTCATCTAGCAATGCTTGTTTCAATTGCTTGAAAGCTTCCTCGCACCTAGGCGTCCATTTGAATTCTGTGTCCTTACGTTTTAGTTCATTTAATGGTTCGCAGATGTCCGAGTAATTTTGAATGAAATTATGGTCGTACCCTACAAGCCCTAAGAAACTTTGGAGTTGTTTCAACGTTTCCGAACGTTTGAATTCCTCTATGGCTATTGCCTTTTCTGGGTCTGGTTTAACACCTTCGGTGCTAATTATGTGTCCTAAGTATTTGAGGCTGCCTCGTCCGAAGCGACATTTTGAGGGTTTGAGTTTTAAATTCGCCTTACGGAAACGATCTAAGACCCGAATCAAGTCTGCCAGATGGGCCTCGAATGATGGTGAGAAAACTAAGATGTGATCAATGTATATTAGGCATTTTTCCCACTAAAGTCCTTTCAAAATCATTGACATGCATCGTTGAAAGGCTCCGGGGGATGAATTTAGACCGAACGGTAGGACATTATACTCATACTGTCCATGTACCGTCACGAAAGAGGTCTTATCCTTTGTTTCAGGATCTAATTCTAATTGCCAAAATCCTTTATATAGGTACAAACTGGACATTAGCTTCGTGTTCCTGAGGCACCCTAGTATATCATCGATGCGTGGCAGCGGATATGCATCCTGTTCTGCGACTGTGTTGATCTTCCGGAAATCTACACAGAGTCGAAGAGAGCCGTCGCTTTTCGTTACATGCACTGTTGGGGAACTCCAAGGTGAACTCGATGGGGCTATTAGGCCTGCGTCTAGCATGCTGTTTAGTTCTTCCCTAAGTGGTTCGCGTAAGGAATGCGCTAGCCTATACGGTGCTTGCTTGATTGGTTTTGCATCCCCAGTTTATATACGGTGCCGGTATTCAGTATGTCGTCCTAGGTCAAAAGCATGGGTGCTGAATACGTCTGCATTTTCAGCAATTGCAGGTTTTCAGTTGTTTTAATTCGAAGGGCGATAGTAGTGTCCTATCAAAATTTTACTCAATACTGTTTGTGCCCGTTCATGATCAATGGAGCGCTTGCCTGCCTCAATGTGTTCAATAATCCTCTCAGGGTGGGTAGTGATATGGTTTAGCTGTTTAGCCTCCTTATGTTCCTCGTATCGTATCAAATTTTGATTGGTATCCTTAAGTAATTGTATTGTTGGATTGCTCATGACCTCTATGTGCCCAATAGTTTGTCCTGAGTAGATGGTGACCGGTGTGTTACCAAAATTGATTACTGCGATCGGTATGGTCCGCCGACTTCTGAGCACCAACGCGTGTGCCATTGCGATATCCGTCATTTCGGGAGCGGGGACAAATAGAGCGCGCCCTACGCCTGTGTCAGCAATTTCGGGGATAGCGTTGATAAACGTTTCTGTATTTGGTTCGATGGTGGTGAGTTTTCTGCACATCACTGCTATTAAGGGTGGGTCATAGCGATCTAAGCCTGCGAAGGGTATTTTGGCTTCTTCCTCGTCTATGCCAATTTCTAAACAGCGCTCGCGAAAATTTATGATGCATTTTGGCAGTTGCGACAAGAAATTTGTTCCTAAGATGCAATGGTACGGAGCGGTTTGGGTAACGAAGAATTCCGTCTGCACCTTAATAGGTCCAATCGATAAGGGTACACTTATGCTACCGTCCAATGCTAATTCCTGTTTGGTGGCCGAAACTATCCGTGTCGAGTCGTCTGGACGGGGCTGAAGGCCTAGCTTACTTACCAGATGTTGTGATACGATAGAGACGTCCGCGCCTTTATCGATCAACGTGAGGACTGGTGTCCGGTAGATAAAAGCATTGATGAGCAACGGTGCGTCTATGTGGTGCATGGAATGGACTTGTCGGCGGTAAAATACTGTGCGATGTCCCCTACGTTGCGCACGCTCGGATACTGCAAATAGTTCCGTAGGTTCCACTAGAACAACGTCCTCGTCCTCATTGGGGTTATTTAGTCGAACCAATCGACGAGGGCTCAATGTCCGCAATTCCAGGTGTTCCGTGGAAGCGGCTGGGGCAGACACTGTAGGCCGAACCGCATCTGGGGTACCATACTCGTTCCCGGTTTTGATGTTCAATTCAAATCTCTTTGGGTTTGTTTGACTACATGGTCGTTGCTGCCACCAGCGTTGTAAGCGCCGCCTTATACATTTAGGGCAGAAGCCTGCCTTCTTCCTGAAGTAAATGATAGCCCCTATGCCCACAACTACTAGCACGAGCATCCAAAGATAAGGAGCTACTCCCGTTGTCGTAATGTATGGGAAGTCGATCACCTTTTTCAACTGCTCGTCAGCTATCCGTTGGACCTGTAAGTTGGTAGCCTTGGCATGTTCTAATGAGCTCCAAGTGATAGGCCGAAGAGGAATGTCTGGGAAGTCATGTATGGTGACGTTAGGTCCGATGTTAACGGTGACCTCCTGAGCGTCTAATGTACTAGCAAGCATTAGTGGTCCGACCACTAGTTGGGTGTAATTGCTTTGTGACAGCCATAGCACTCCATTTTCTGGTATTCTAATGGTTTCTCCGCGAGTCACGTGGCTGAGGTGCTTTTGCTTGGAGACTACGGCCTTGGGCTCAGCGGTTCGGATTAATACTCCTTGAGCGGTGGTGTACACGTCGGTATGGTTGACCATTGGTCCGACCAATGCGCTGTTCCTGCATATGCGGCGCGCGTCATCGGGGGCGTCTTCGCCCATGATGATCCAATCCAAACAGCGTGAAGAATGGTCGGTGGCCAAAGCGTGAACCTCGCAAAAAGCAATGTCAGGTCGCATGTTGCATTCGTGCAAGTTCAGCACCTCATATCGTGCCTGTTCAACTCGCGTGGCGTATTCCAGCAGAGGTAAATACTCGCGAGGCTCCGGTACGTTCCAACCGACGTTGTATATCCGAAAATAAGTCCGGACGTCGTTCGACGTAACTAGCGGTGCCCGTAAGATGAATGCAAACTTAAACGTGCCCAGGTCAATGTGCACTGGGTAAATTTGCCCAAACTGGTAGTCTAGCGCCGGCTCACGTATTAGTATAGTTTGTGCTATTCTCGGATCCTTTTCGAATAGACGCTTTAGTGTCGCGGCATCCACCACTTTTGGTGATAGCTGCCCGCTCATCATGGCTTCCATGACGGCGTCAACTGAAGAGCGCAGGCTAGTGCGAAACACATGATTTACCAATTCGCGATGTACCTCTGTCACGTAGCGTTGTTCCTGGCACCTAACATGTTCTATCATGCCAACCACTTCCTGCATCTCATGGTGCAAGAAGGAGTAAAGCTCCTCGTTAGCGCGTGTTAATTTCAGGATCGCTCGCGAGTTGCCTGAGCCACACTATAAGTGTTTCGCATTTCTTTGGACAGTGCTATCACCTGTTTGTTTATGTCCTTTAGATGCACCGCATTTGTAAAGGCTACTCCTACTCCTAGAAATCCTGTAACTACGCCAGCGGCTCCGGCTAGGGCAGCGAGAAACCTTTTCTTCCGAGCCCTAGACTCTTCACAGAAATGAACGTTCGCTTCGCAATATTCGCGCATTAGAGCCATGTAATAGCTCGTGTCTAATACGCCTTGATACGTGCTCCTTAGTTCTCGCTCCAACTCTTGAACTTTACGTTGTAGATCCGGCATGGTAGTACAATTCGGGTTGGGACAGCAGTTTACCAGGCATGGTTTACCCTGGGAGTATAGACACACCACGCCATACCAGTTGCTTGCCTGCTCGGTTGTAATCCATCTAGGGACAATCGCAAAACGATCGGTAGAAAAGTGGATCGCGCGGCGGTTATTACCAGATCCTGTGGTTCGATTAGGGTCCCCACTTGTTGGTTAACCATGGCCCCTAAGCGTGCTACCTGGTCTGAAATTGGCGTGGCGATTGCCTGGGTTTGACCCATTTGTTGAACGATAAGCAGGAAAAACACTAGCCCCACGAATCTAACCCCGTGGCTCCACAATTCTGCAGCTGCTGCATATTGTTGGCTCAGTCTGTTTGGGAAGGGCCGCACCGACCTAGTCAGTATTGTTCGGCCTACCTCGGTTGCGTCAACATACGGTTCGTCCCCAAAGTCGTCATTGTCCGGAGATGAGTCAAGTTCGAAAACCACGTCGTCCGAGTCGAGCGTCACGATAGCGCGAGCTGTACTCAACTGTTAAACTCGTCCTCGCTCATATCACTGGGAGCTGTACTCAACTCACTCTCGAGCTCCTCCTCGTCTATGAATGTTATGTCCGCGTCCGGGTTGATAATCGAGCCTGCGTCCATGTCGTCGTTTGGATCCGCTTGCCAGATATTTTGCGCAGTCATAATAGTCTCAGATACAACAGTTCTTCGCGTTTCTGCACGCTACCTACTTGCTTAAAAATAGCATTCGCCAGTACTGCATATACGATGTGGTCGATTGACAGCACCGGTGCAATGGGACCGGATTCGCCATATTCAGTAACGAGGTAGTCCAGCAAATACGGTGCGCTGGTAACAGTTTCTAACCATTCTAAGTTAGCTTCCCTGTATGCGGTCAACTAAGAGGCTGTATGTAACCCATAGGTACGACTTGGTTGGATGGTAATAGTTCCATTGCGTCGGACTATGCCATATTCAGCAGACAAATTCCCCGTATAGTCCCACTTGCCGTGATAGGTGACAAAAGTGCAACCGCTGGTGGGAATAAAATGGTGTTGTGTTGTCCCTCGCACGCCTGGCATGTCTGAAGGATGGGAATCTGAGAACGGTATATTTCAGTAATGGCCTCGGTAATACTCATTGCGTTTAACACCCGGGCAACCAATTCCAATAAGCCTTCGAGGTGTCTCACCATGCTACTGCTGACATGGATCCCAGCCATAGTGTGCAAGAACGGAGATGCGAACCCTAACAGCCCGGACACAACGGCAGCGTCCCGCCGTCGCTCCAGTGGGGCCGTTGCAGCCGCTCGGGCCAGGAGCAACTTGTGGGCATGGCAAATCCGCTCCGACACAGCTATGACCCTTCGATAAAATAAGGCCCTAGCGAGTACTTATTCTCTTCCCGGGCGTAGTCGAGGGGGTATGAATGAATAGCGGGGTACTTTCCCAGGTTCCAGGGTTATGATTGTGGGCGTGTACTCGGACTCCGGACCCAGTAATATCAACCGCTCCTCGTTGGACAATCCCTGTAGAATTATGGGCTCTACCTTTTCTTCGGTAGGGCCATTCGAGAATATCTTTCTTAGCGCGAGATCAAGATTATGTTGTGCATTAGTTTGCGTGCTTAGTGGATGCGTGGCCTGTTTAACTTGTGCCATCGGATCGTCATTAAGTTCTGTGATGGGATTCACGTCAATGGCGTCCCAAAGCTGTCTAATTCGCAATGATCTAGGTGTAGCCAGTGTTTGTTCAATTATGTCCATCAGGTTGACCGGCAATCCGGTCGTTCCATATCCAATTTCCTTCACTACGTCCCTACTTAAGTAACAGGTCACTATCTCTGGTGGTGTTACTGATTGTTCTGCTGTTCGGTTGGTTGCTCGGGCGTTTGCACTCCTTTCTAGTATCATGGGTGTCACAATCATAATATTCGAGCTTACGCTAGTGGTTATTGGTTCTCTTGGTTCAGTATTAAGTTCTGCTTGCTCCTTTGGTTCCAGTATCTTGTCATTATAATTTAGAATCAGGCTCATTAGTGCTCGACTACTATGATCAGCTACGTCAGAAATGATTTCGGCACTCGGCTCAGTTTTGTCTCCATGTGGCTTGGAGCCCTTTTCACTCACGAGCGGCACAGCTTCTCCTCCCGGTTCTACACACACGCTGGAGGCATCGGTTCCAGCAGACTCAGATTCGAACACACACATATTCACCTGCCGGTTGGATTGGCTATGCCACGACAGACTCAAACCGTAGTTTCCGACCCGGTCAGATCCCACGGGCTCTACACGAGTTTGATCCTACACATAAATTACAATTTTGAACGGAGCTCGGGCCATCAGGACGGCTCACTTCCCAACGCCTCCCTTCTCCTGGCCAGTGTCACCTACGGTCTTCATCGGCCTCTAAAGATTCTAGGGTACACATACGCTCTCGAATTTTGAACAGAGTTAGGACAATCGGGCTGACCCGTTTCCTGAAGGCCTCCATCGCACCTGACCAGTGTCCTTTGCGGTCTTCCACGGTCTGTTGAAACGCTACAGGGGCCTCACACGGCCGCCCAAATTGGTGGGAGTCAGTTTAGTATAGGATGCATTCGCTCGGTTAAGATCATTTAGTTCCTTAAGTTCTCGGTTTCCTTCCGCTAGGTTACTTGGTACTCCATTCCTTCCATTAAGTTCCGCTAGGTTAGGTTCCACTAGGTTCTCGGTATCGGCAAGTCCATTAGGTTCCATTAAGTTCACTGATTCCTCCGCAGGTTCTTCTGGTTCCGCTACACATATACAATTTTGAATAAGCCTGTGAAAATTCGCGGGTTCACCAGGTTGTGCCGTGCCGGCGTTAGAGCCATTGCCTGACACGCGACCCCTATTAATCGGCCCCCGAAGTTCGAACGGCGCCTCTCTAGGTTCCATTCCATTAGGTTCATCCTCCATTGGTTCCTTAGGTTCCGCATCCATAAGTCCATTAGGTTTCCTCTGATATGCAGCCGCCTGAGATGGGTTACATGGGCCAGCGTTTGGGTCATTGCTAGACACGGATGCCCTATTAATCGGCCCCCGAACTCCCAACGGCCATCTCCCATATTTCTCACTCGGAATATCAGTTACAATTAGTTCCTTTGGTTCCATTAGTTCCTCAACTCCTCCTCCCCTCTCCATCCCCTCGGTATCTCGGTTTCCATCACTTCGCGCTGACTCCATTTTGGGATATACATATAAATCGGTCGGCCGACCATTACTCACAGGGTCACGAGTCACACCCTGCGCGCCAGGGGTCGGAGACAGTGAAACCGAGCGCCGTTCGATTTTAGAGTTAGTTTGTTCCTTATTACGCCCTATTTCTACTACGCTGGTTAGTTCGTTTTCAATTGCGTTATATTCCCCATTGTCGCCCCACGACCTGGTCGCTTGCGGCAATATTCGTGCTGGTGTTCTGTTCGTTTGCAATAGGTTCAGTTGATATGGCGTTGGTTCGGGTTCAAATTCATCCTGGCCTTCGTGTTCCGCTTCAAGGTCTAGGTCATCATATGCGTATTTTGCGCTGCCTCTAGTGATCATTGCGTTAATTTGTGCCGATCGGGCACTCAAACCCGCTCCCGCGCGCTCCTGTAAGGTTGACATTTCGTGTCGCATGACATCTAAACGATGCGCGAGCTCGGTGTCAGCTACTCGAGTTACTGACATAACTCCTGCGTTGCGGCGACTTGATGATTCATTTTGACTCATGGGCGCCTGCGAAGGCCTTGCTCGAGGGGCTGCCCCTACTTGGTTGGCGTTGTTCCAGCCGTTGCTAGGTGTGCGCGGGCGGAATGGTGCTGTTTCAGCTGACAATTGTTGTGATGGGCGTGTGTAACGTGCGCTGGATGCAGCATTATAGCTATTATGACAATTGTTAAGTTCGTTTTTTATCGCGGCCACGCGATCGGTTGTAGTATTCAGTTCGGCGATAGTTTCCGTACGTGTTCGAAGCAGGTTCAGGGCGGTAGTATCCTTGCTGCCCGTACCATACAGGTCCTCGCTGTTGATTCCATTCATCGCATCGCGAGGATCGGCCTGTTCCTCGGTGTTCAATTACTCGATAACGGGGACGATTGCTGTACTGCGGGGGTGCACTGGGATAACCGTTAACGGGTGCGGGTGCATTCGACATATAGCCTGGGGCTGTGCGCGTTGATAAGTGGGTGTATTCATTTAGGAGTGGGTCATACACGTCGGTTCGGTAGTACGGGCATTCCCGTGGAAAATGTCCTATAAAACCGCATCGAAAGCACTGGTTGCCTATGGGTGCTGCTGAAATAGCGTTAGCGCCGGCTGCCGGGGTCACACTATTCTGCATCATTACGTTTAGTTGATGTTGTTCGGTGCGCTTATCTAGTAGGTCAATAAGCCGGGCAATGGTAGCATCGCTACTGGCTGCAGTGCGCTTATTCTCATCTAGAGCTTCGCGGATTTGATCTACCAGTTGGGTATTCTCACCTCCTTGTGACATGCAGTTTACCGTATTGGACCGGCTGCTTTTGCGAACCGGTATTCAGATTACCTCTTTCTGGATGCTAGGATAGCGTCCTCATTATATTTTAGCTTGTCCATCATGTGTTTAAAAGACGGGTATGTCTTTCCTATTACGCCAGATTTGAGTTCCCGTCGTAGTCCTTGTCGGAGGAATTTCTGTAGTAATGCGTCGCGTTGTTCACCCTCGACCTCCGGGAACGCTTTGTCCACAAGGTTTAGCAAGTCCAGTCCGTGCAGTGCAACGGATTCGCGTTCCCCTTGCACTCGCATGCGTAGCGTTATTAAAGCGTCTTCGTCCCGTTGCGATGATGAGTACATGAAGCCCATATTATAGCAGAGAGCCTCATAAGTTTGCTTTTGGCAATCGGGAAAGCTTTCGTATATTTTGAGGGCTTCCCCCTTCAGAACAGTTGGAAAGCAAATTAGCTTCTGGTCCAGGGTCCACCCGTTTGCGTTCGTCAAGTTGTCATATGTAGCCAACCAGGCTTCAAAGTCCGGTCCGTCGGCTCCTGAAAACGGTGGAATGTCACGTACTTGTATTATGGGAGCCGTCGTGGTTCGTTACGTCAACTGCTGCAGAATTGCAACTAGAGGGTCTCCCGAAGCGTTGGGACCTTGTCCATTTGTACTACCAGCCGTAGTGGCAGCGCCACTTCCTAGGTTTGTTGTTCTACTGCGCTACTTATTGGCGTCCTATTCACGCTCGCTGGCAAAGACATTTTGATTCCGACTTTGATGATCAATTCCTATTTGTTTCAGTTTGTATGGCGTCTGTTGTCTCAGTCTGACGTGGGTACGGATGATAATATGTATATAAGCGGCTATATGTGCTTACTTTACCGCGGAACCTCTACTGTTGAGCAAATTTTCAGTTCACTATGATACTCGTGTACTTATTCCTTATGTATGTACCTGATCGTGTAAAATTTTCGCTTCGCCCTAATTGCTGGTACTGCTCACTACGGAGTATTACCTCTATCTCTTCAGCGGTTTCAAGTCGCCCTCAATAATTTCTTAACGGTTGTCCCCGTACTCTGCACTTAAAGTCTTAAATACGAGGTCACCTACGTTAGTATCGCCGTCAAAATCTGAAATTATGATCGACGTTATGAGATCACTGATTTCTACACCCAGAGGTTCAAAACTGGCAAGGAAAACTTATCAAAATCCCAAGGAGGTCTAAGTCACGGAGGCTGGAACGGGGTCAGTTAGCGATGAGCCAGTTCTTCAAAGACCAACCCTCTACTATCAGTTGCTATTGGCAATTTGACCAGGTCCCTATTCGGGAGGTACGTGCTATTAAAACCAAAAACGATCAGATACCCAATTACAGGAATTAACTATGCCAATGCGCACACCGATACAATTTTGTTATTGATTAAGAATGAATCTATGTACAATTTACAAAAGCTTCATACACAATAAAACAGTTACTGACCATTACTCAGCTTGATCCAAGAAGGTTCGCTACAGTTTCGTGATTGACGCTTTCTTCGTAACATTCGGTCAGCACCGATCCAATAAAGTAGCTTGCTTGACGCGGTTCATGATGGCCAATCCACACAGTTACTTGGAGGCACGGTCAACCACGACACGGGCTCACTTCCAATAATGACGATAAGGGCTCGGTCACTCAACGGGTCGATAGACGACAATGTTCCGTGGTTAAGTTGTCCTGGACGTCGTCGCAAATAACGTCACGATTAGGAGGCTAAACGCGTAAATAATAGCAGCGTTTGGACTCAAGCAATCGACCGGAAAATAGTCTACTGATAGTATGACAGTACAAGGTCTGGTATGCAATCGGCAATACGTACCAAACCAGTCCCGAAAGCTAATGACGTAGGCTGACGAATACACACGTAACCGCAAGAGTACGTAATAATAACGAAATACAGTAACGATACTATTCCGATAAGATTTGTAACAGCCTGAAATAGTGGCTCTCTATTAACATCAATTAGCGTATCCAAGACTATCCAGCTGACGCTACTATAATCCTCAAATCCACTTCACACCGTCCATAAAACACGCCATACTAGCCTCCATCGGTACGTCATCACATGGCCCGAGACACCAGACGCCTTCACCAGGAAGTATGCTCAGCACCAGCAACGTAGCTCGCTCAAGTAAAGTCGAACGGACATAGGCCGATTAAGAAAATTCAAAAACAACGGCGTCTGGGGACTAGGACATTTGGCTGTTCCATAACCGCTCAGCTCGTGTTTGCAAGTACTACACAACTAACATGACATTGCTTACCAACTAAAATGCTTCACATAAATACAAATGAGACCTTGACCTTTATAATTGCTTACGTTTCAACTCAATTGGCTAGCAGACCGCACGATTCCAAGCCCTGGTCAGGGACCTTGGTTCGTGCGAGAGGTCCCTCACCTGGTAACTTTAGTATTCTGTTATTCTCCAAAATTTATTGACGCCTCACGGCGTGGCCCCCACTTTATGTACTAGCTAGGACCAGTTCTGGCCCTAAGGGATCCCAGCTGCACCACCCTAGGATTTCACTGTGATGCCCGGACACCCCGGCTGACACGATTCCCCGGTGGACCCTAGTCTGACCGATGGGAACCGCTTAGCTTAGCGGGCTGCTCGGCGGGTTTACCAAGGTGTTCGACCTGGCCCCTATATTGGCCCACGTGTTCAGTGGTATGGAGGTCCTCTGAGTGAGGGTCATCCTCTAAGCCTGCTCACAGGTAATAAGGCTGGCACGTCTTTCTCTCATCTTCGGTTATCGAATCTTATGCCCTATGCCAGGACCAGAATTTCCTAACGGTGGAGCCCATTTTATCAAGATTTTGGTGAGCCTAAGGATTATAATGTAAAACTTGGGTCCGAGTACGCGGAGTTGGGGCAGTGTCTCTTAGTTCAACTTAGAGTCGGACACGCTGAGCCTGCTCGGGCTAAAATATATATATCTCCAAGGAACGGATGGACGTTGGCGTTAAAGCTCAAGAACTTGTACCAAGACTCGTTGCTGACGACGGACGGATGGGGTGCGGGCGCAAGCAGAGTTGGGGAAACGCTGCGGGTAGGCTGACCGACATTTAATTCTAGCAAAGCCGAAACAGATGCTTGGGCGGAGAGCGACGACATGGCAACAGGGAAACGGCATGACGGGAGCGACCGTCGTTGGGGCCGCGTGCTGGAGGAAGACAGGGGATCTAGGTCAACCAACATTGAACACCTTAGTGGGGTCATGTAATTCTTGCTAAGGGGGCCTGATTTTAAATCAATCTATTTCGCCTACTAAGTTTCACACGCAAAAATTTTTTATTACTTGGCTTTCCCTTTTTTTGGCAAAGCATAAAAACATGAGCACACGATCACAAAAACAAAATGTCACCCACTCGGGTGTATGTAAAAAGACATTGCATTATTTACATCAAAGGTGGGCCAGGACCCGAGCCCACGCGCGCGGTCCTGGGCCCGAGCGATCATCAACGATTAGCTTAAAGATGATAGAATTTTGACCCCCCTTTTATTTGTGCCTCCCGTTGAATGACGAAATGATGTCTTGTGAGCTCCAATTGGGCTCTTTTCGAAACGCGGAAACCTCAACCCGAAATTTGTGATTATTTCAAGCCTTCATTTTGCCTTCCCGTTGAGCATGTAAAATTCTGCCACCATTTTTGGTACCAACCTAAGTTTTCCGACAAATTGTCCTGCCCAGATCGCGGGCACAGCACTTACGGGAGCGCGAGGCATCCGACGGACTCCACAGCACCCGCAAGGGCTGCCCCAGTGCCTAGGCCTAAGCGATATCCTCGAAGAGTCTGCCAATAGCATCGGGCGGACCTCTTCCACGCGTCTGCAGGTCGAATAGTCCACCCGAGCGAAGCGTAACTACAAAATTTCCAGTGTCCAAAATTTGTTTCGACTACCATACGTGCCTTAAAGCCAGTAAAAATTTTCGAGCCGCCGAACAGTAAGCGTCTGAACTTCGTTATTTAGGTCTGAGCCTTCAGTTTTATCTACGCGTTAATCATGTAAAATTCGCCAGCGCTCCTAGGGCCAACCTAAATTTTCTTTCAATCTGCTCAGCTCACAACGGAGAAGCGCGGGTGCAGCACTTACGGGAGCGCGAGGTATCCAACGGACACCCCAACACCCGCAAGGGCTGCCCCTATTTCTATGCCTAGGCGAGAAAATTTTAAAACTCGGAGAAGCCTCGGGCGGGCCTCTTCCACGCAGTGCGAAGAGTCCCTCCGTGACCACCATGATTCTCGAACTGTGACACTCACGTCTCCCGTTTTATCTTAACCATTTTGCACGGCCATGTCCTATCGTTTTCGTATGCGTTGTACCCGACGAGCACTCAAACTGAAATCCAACGCTGTGACCTCCATTAAGTAACAACATACGCTTACTAAACACATTAAACAGTTCACCCCCTGGGCATTAGAATAAACGTAACCCAGGGAGCGGGGAACCAATCGAGCACGGGTGGATATTCCCGTCCCTTTTTGTTGCAATTTTGACTCGAATTTTGTCCGACCCTCAACTCCCCTCTCCACAGCGCGGGCGCAGCACTTACGGGAGCGCGAGGCATCCAACGGACGTCCCAGCACTGGCAAGGGCTGCTCCAGTCCTAGTCTGGTGTGAAAATCCGAAAATCATTGACCGAAAGGCCCGGCCGGGCCTCTTCCACACGGCTGCACGTCGAAGAGCCCACCCGGGCGAAGAGAAACACCAAAAAAACAAAGACGAAACGAATTTTTCAAAATTGGCGACAACCGCCAAAACCAACTATATACTTTCCACGGGTAAGAAACTCGCCTGGTCCCATTTTGTTAACGGGTAGCCAGCTTTTATACTCGCTCGAGGCCCCCACCCCTTCTTCTTTTCTGGCTGATTCCTGTGATAGACTCTTCAAATGCCCGAAAACATATACATATATTTATAGACAGACTTTTCAAATGCCCGAAAACATATACATACATAGATATGTACACCATATAAGCGGCGTAACAAAGCAGAAAACAACGTTCAAACAGTAACGCTCTAGTAGGCTGGATACACAAAAACAATCTCGTCGCCGGCCCTCGCTATGGCATCTACATCAAAACAGCGACACGTGGCCGAGGCTCGCCAAGAAAACAAAACCGCCCACTGGTCGGTGCGGCAAAACTTTTTGGAGCAATATATAACGGCGCTCAGAGAGTCGTTTGGTCATAGGGATATCGGCACATTTTTGCCGATATCTCGTGATCTAAAAACAGTAGGCCGGGGGCAGGACCAGAATCATGCCCTGGCAGGCCGGCTACTGATGAAAATTTAAGATTTAACGTAGCTCCTATAAGAGGCCCGTTAGAGGCCGTTTTAGGAGGAGAATATTCCAAATTTTGATGTCCCGTTTGAGTTTAGGGGATCCTGAGCGGACCCGAGGGTGTGGGCGGGCCCGGTCTTCAGCTGAACGGTTAGGGTGGGACCCAATAAGTGTCCCGGGCTCCAAAATCAGGAACTTTTGGGTATTTTAGGTACCCTTTAGGTCTTAGAAAATTGGAGGCTTAAGCGCCTGTTCGGGGATCCGTAAGTATTTAGGGGATCCAATTTTTTTGACCCGCCAGGCCAATTTGACAAGCCTAAAGAGTTCTTTAAGAGATATAGTCGCCCTCGTTCCCCTAGGGTTGAGTAAAAGCCTCAAAAATCGACTTTTATCGTTACACCCCAAAATAGCGCCTTACCCGAAATTTGTTTCCTACAACCCGAAAATTTTGTTCAAATGCACATGTAAACTCGTCCTGCCAATCCTTGACTGCATATTTTACAGATACATAATGCACAGTATAGGCACAGCAGCTACCAAGTAAATTCCCGCCACTCTTCGGCGTATGCGCTGGGATCGGCCCAGGGCGACCAGTTTTCTTGCATCACGAAAAATGCCTATGACACCCGTTGATCCCCGGCCTCTCCGAACGCACACCCGTTTTTCGCACAATTACAACATCATGTATAATATAATACGAAAAACGTTTTATATACACAGTACGGCATCAATTTATTTCACGAGGATCGACCGGACACCCCTAATTTTATCATTGTCTTTCGTTTTCGGTGCCAAAATCACCCCGGGCACCTTCGGGCAGTGGAGTGTGACCTTACAAATACAATACAACGATATACAATTGTTTATTTCATAACAATGACAATAATACTGTACAATGGTCATCTTATACTTAGGTCACACTCCATCGGTGTCCGGTCGTCCACTTCTCTTGTTCCCTACGAAATTTGTTGCGTTGTATGCGTTTTACGAATTCTGTGAAATTCGGGCTGTTACAATGTACGGAAACGTGAAATGTTGCAAAACGCATAATTGTGAGACGTGAAGGTAATAGGAAACGTAAAACTAGCAACAATCTATAAAAGTCACAAACGTTGGAAACGGAAGTGTTTGAAAACGGGAAATTCTGCAAATGGGAAATGCTGAGAAATAAAAACATTAAAATTTTTGGAAACGGAAAACTAATTACTTGGGTAACGCTGAAAAGAAATGTTTGAAACAGAAAAGTTAGGAAATCGGGAGCTTAGGAACGAGGGAAATCTGAAACACGTTCGGAAAACAGTAAAATATGTATATATAAGAATTCAGCTATATGTAGAAGCTGGAAAATGTTTAAAAACGGTGAAGTAATAAAAGGAAACAGGAAATGGGCTACAGAAATCTTAGAAAACGGCAGTGTTTGAAAATGGGTAACACGAAACTGGAAAACGTTAGGAAGCCCGACACATGGAAACGTGATAGCAAGGCACCGGCAAACTATGAAACTTTCCAAAACACGAATCTTGTTACTCAGGAAGCCAACAAATATTGAAATAAGTGCAGGAAATGAAAAATGTTTAAAACAGAAAGTAGTTAAACAGGTTCTTAGAAAATTCTGGGAATGTAAAGTTGCGAAACGGCAAAATGCTGGGAAACACAAAAGTAGGAAAACGAGAAGACGATGGGAAGTGGGGCAACACGCAATGACGGGAAATGACAGGGGGAAACAGAAAATTGTGGGAAACGGGAAGCTCCTGAAATGAAAACCTTGGAAAGAGAAATGTTGGGATCCAGGAATGCCCGTTGACCCGACTTCCCTCCCATATTTTGTTAATTTGAGAAATTGCAAAAACGGAAAACAAACACATCAATGTAATACATACTTCGCCGGGAAAACGGAAGCCCCTGAAGTTGACATGGGTTTAACGTTTTATGTAGTCAGTCAAGCATTTGTTTTTACTATCTTAGTGCACCACCTCACCGTTGTTCCCCCATTAACTAGCGGAGCCAAAAAATTAAAACAATTTTATTCAATAAAACAATATGTTTATACCAAAAACACCTCAAATTCACCTTGCAATTCCAGCTAAATGCAAAGTAAACGTTGATTCTGAAGAAACAGTCAGCACGCGTTAAACAACGTAGTTGCTATTACAAAATAAATAAATTTAAGAAGTTTGAGCAGTGATCGTACAATGAAGGTTACAAAATATTAACATGGTACAGCAAATTAAATATACTAATTGATTCATGTAGGCAGTACCCGTCGATTTGTATACATTGTTTTCTTCTGAGTACTCAGCAGACGTATATATCTGATAACATAATATAGCGTGTCTGATACGTATAGGACTCTAAAACGTCCAAATACAATAGACAGGTAATCCTACTGTTTTGTTTTAGACTAATTTAGTTTCTAGTAATATTCTGCTTTACTCAAAATTTGACTATATATGCCAGCTCCGCTATTTAATTGTGAACTAAGTGGTCTGCTGGCTTCCACTATTTAACGTCAAGCGATTTCTTGCTGTTGGGGTGTCCACAGGAATGCTGATACGCCACATTTAGCGAGCTGAAGAACATTATTCGATAAGAAGCGTCATGTCTAGTACATGAAATGGCAAAAAAGCTTGTCGATCTCTGTGTTTCAGACTGAAGGAAATTATTAAAACAGGTTGACGTCTGTCCGCAGTGCAAAATTTATATGGATAAGTTTTTAGTATTAAGTGCAATCAAAATAAGAATCACTATTCGACGTTGACATTTTGCTATAGGAGCTTAAACGTTTATTATTACTTATGAGACACACTGTATTACTAAGACTATGTTAATTTAAAAATTTGAAAGAAATATAGTTTAAGAAGCAAAGATGAACAGAATTAGAGAGAATTAGAAACATGTGAGATGTTTCTAACACGAAACAATAACAATAGGGAGTATATATATATATTATTTATATATATGTGTCGCCGATATTGTAAAAGAGGTGTGTCAAAGATTTGTTGCCATCGTTCAGACATTTCCTGACGTCAGGATCGTACGACATTCCAGGTTTACAAAGTCCAATCGATATTTTGTACCTTACAGTGGTTGCTGAAATTCCGGGTCTTTTCGGTTATCCCCCCACAGCTGGAATTTCGTCAATTTTGAAGTTACACATAAAATTTTGGTACCAATCGATTCAGCTCGATGAGCTGGTTCAGAAAATACCCATTTTACCCACATCCCTGACAAAAATTTTTTTCGATTTTTTGAGGTCCCAGTGGTCCCCCCTTGGGAACCCAAAATTTTTTTTCTTAGGAATATGGTCATGTTGGGTACCATTCGAGTCGGCTTGATGAGACAAGTGGATTAGTGTGTAATTTTTTGAAATCTACCCCACCGTTAGAAAGTTATGAGGGCCCTAGTAATCTTTAGGGGCCGTACGCAGTACTACAGTACCCAGTGAAATGACCAGTAGGTGGTCCCCGCTATGTTATTTCAATACTTAAAAGCAAAACAGTCAATTTTAAAACTTAATTTTCTAGGGTTTCCAGTTACACTGTGGGGTGCATTCATTTCACCACAAAATAAGGATCCCAGTTCATGCTGCTGACAAAATTTTCATCGAATAGAGAGGCCAACATAATACCAATATTAATTCACTTTTATACACAAAGAACACGATAAGCATCTATCTGAGATAGACAACTAACCAAAGCAGGCACATTTACTTATACAATAACCGCATGTAAAAAGTTACGTGAAATTAAAAATAACGTTTATTCACCAGTTGCAATAAACCCACCACATAAGTCTTGTTACTACTTACGGATAGAAATAAAAGCAAATTTTTCGCGAATCGTTTGCCACAAATTCGCGAAAAATTAGCAACTATTCCGTTGTTATTCGCTAATTTTTCGAGAAATATTTGCTTTCATTTCCGTCCGCAAATAATTAATACACTAATGCGAATATATTACGAATTGCTACCAGCTATTCACAGCCTGATTTATTGACTACATATTTATAAAAAGGTATTCAGATAGATACAAACTAAAAATTCGCAGTTGTTGAGCATCATATCAATTCCATAAGAGACAATAAAGCTTCATTGTTTCTTTTTGCAAATTCCTCCAACTACGTAGAAACTAACCAAAATGCAACAATATATGACAAGGCACGTAAATGCACCTGCATATATGCGAATGACCGTGGACTCTTGAGGGAGCAGACATTTCGAGACGTCATAGTGCATTCTACGAGTAACGGATTGTCCATCGTTGTTAGTACTTTCATGGACGTGAAACGAAACAAGCAAAAATGCAGGATTGTTGCGGTATCGCCAAGAAAAAGACGATATTGTGTATTCAGAAACATTTCTGGGTTGATGAAGTGTGTGACAGCCGTTGTGCGAATGACCACTAAATTGAACACAATGTTATAATATGCGCAAAAGCTTACTGCCGCGGTCAAAAAACTTGGGAAAATATTCTTTAGTTTTACATCCACCTTTATCAGCAAAGCAATACTAAACAATACTAGACACCATGGGCGTAGCTAAGATGTTTGAAAGGTGGGTCGAGGGCTCCGTACTCTCAGTCCCTAACACGGCGGAAAATTTCGGGACAATTGACTAAATTAGGGAGAACTTAGGGTTATTTGGAACATATTGGCATCAGGTCAATCTAACCATGACTGTCAATATTGCCGATTTTGGTATTCTCGAGGTTCATGCGCTAGTACTTTGACCGGCCGAAAAAGGAAAGCGCCAACCACATCAACCAATCTCCTGGCTCCGCGACTACTACAAAATGCTTTACAAGTTAAAAAATTCCCTAAACGGGAAATGGAAAAAGGAACACCTGGTTCCCCAAGGTATTACCTTGGTCAATTTTTGCAAGTTTATTACAAACTGAAAAATGCTTTTTCAGTAATAACAACGATCTTCGTTATTTCACTTACTGAGATATGACATATAAAGCTGTTTTTACTCACTAAAATATTAGAACAAGATGGCCGATAAAACTGCTGTACGCCTCATCTGAATTTTCTTTTGGTAGCTAGGTGCAGGAAAATAGTGCTCACAAAGTCACTAGGGTACCCAATTTGAACAACTTTGCTTTTTAACCGACCTAACTCACAGTTTCGGAGAGCCAGATACGAAAAATCGAAATTTTTTGGACCATCAGAAACACTATTAGCCCAATTTTAGGTGTAGAGGACAGTAGCTAGGTACTGGAAATAGTGTTCACGAAGTCATTAGTTTGCGCAATTTAATCAAATTTGCTTTCTAACAAAATAAATTCCATTTTGAACGAGTGAGATACGAAAAACCGAATATTCAGGCGTCCTAAAACACGATTTAGCCTATTTTAGTGGTATAGCGAGGTAGCTAGGTACTGGAAATAGTCCTCACAAAGTCACAAGTGTTCCCACTTTGATCAAGTTGGATTTTGGGGGTATATGAAGGTAGCTAGGTACTGGAGACAGTGCTCACAAAGTCAAAGTGAACAATTTGATCAACTTTGCTTTTTAAAGGACCTAAAAGCAAGTCTACATACCTAGATATGACCACAGAGTGGCAATTAGGGTATCCTCACAGGTCCCGAGGCGCGTGCTAGAGGGCTAGTGGAACCCAACAGACCACTAAACATCACGCTATTTGGTTAAAATGTAGTTCAAATGCCGCCCAACTAACACATTAGGGCCAGAAACTAGATCTAAATATCTCATTCCGGCTAAAATTACAACCACCTAGCCTAAGATCAAAAGCAAAATATATTTGTGTACCTCCAAAAATCTAGGCCCAGACTTCTTTGCTGAAAAACAAAATTTAACCGGTTTTTTTGGCCAAAAATATCGTCAAACCTCGGAACTTCGATAAACGTCGAAGTGCCTCAGCGCCACTGGCTCAAGACATGTAGACTGGTCCCAAAGTTAGAAACATCAGGCAATATGGTTGGCAAGTTAATGCTTAATGGAAAAAGAGAAAAAGCGAAACAAAATGACTAAATTTTGAAATCGATGGTTTTACGGTATCTCCGGAACCGGTGATCGGATCCGGGAATAATAGGCAGCAGTCAGTTGGGATATTACACAGGTTATTGAACAATCCTGGAGAGTCATTAAACAGAAAAACACCATGGTTTACCATACAATATAGTAAAGTTCTGCAAGAGCGTGATAAAAATTATTATCCTCCCAACTCATCAAAACGTCTTCTGACGTGTCAGCCCCATTCATGTGATATTTTGGGAAAGATAATACAGTTAAAATGTAAATTTTGTACAGAATTATGAAATTTTCGTAATCATATTAAAACATTACTCGAATTTAATAAAAATCACGTATTTAATACACAATCAAAATCAAGTGCAGACGAACAAAAATATATGTTCTTTTAAATGAAATTCCGTCAATGAAACGCTAACTAACATATTTGAGTCTCACAGGCTGCCCATATTCGCATAAATGAGAGACGAAACGGACACTTTACGATTTTGACCGTTTGGAACCTACTGACATTTTAAGTATCTCTTCTTATCAAGCCTCATGCAAAACAAACTGGACAATGATCAACTGCAAAATCAACTCGCCGATGGCTATAACATTAAAATATAGTAGTTTTGGCGAAGCAGCTGTGTGCAAGCTATCAAACACCATAAAACTAAAATTTTCAAAATTTTTACTATAGAAGCTTTTTGCTTCATGATTGAACGATGGGTTTATATGGTTATTTAACTTGTCTGGCTTTTCTACGAAGGGCCATCGGTATGTATGTTCCCCAGGTACTTTTCTAGGCCAATATTATATTCATAAAAACTAGGCCAAATTATTTATGCCAGGCCAAACTACGCCAGTTTTTCGTTACGGAACTACCAAATCCCCAAATTGCCGTCAGTCGATAGGATTACACTATAATGTGCATCATTATTTGACGTGGGATAAACCCAGTTTCGCGCCCCCCTCCCAGTGCGATCTGGGAGACCAGTTTGATTCTCTCGGGTAGAGGACGTTTAGGAAAGCCAACTTATCACCGATTATGTAGTTATTATAAAACATCAAAGGGTACACCGTTTCTTCTTGAAAAAGGTGAGGCGGACAATGCTAAACATTTTTGATTTTTTTCTAATTTAGTTCTAGACTCTCCACAGAGAGGTCCACATTTTTGGCCGTCCCCAGGTCGTGCCCCACGTAAATTTTTGCATCCCCTAGTCATACCCCAGATGTTCTGTGGTGACATCAAAAATGTTTTTTAACAAAACTTGGTAAACCAGAACTTAATATTACTGTTCTGCAGAGGACGAAGGGGAACAGGATTTCGGTGGCACTTTTTAGATAAATCTAGTCATGTAAATTTTAGTTTCCCCCGAGGTCTGCGGTCACAGTGACAGACAGTAATTATTGCACACAAATCCAGCGCAACAACGTTAATTTATAAATGAACCTTACAACATTCGTTTGTGTTTACGTTCGTTCGTAAAAAAATCATTCAAAATTACGACAAATTTTGTTTACGTTTGCGTTCGTTTTATGCACTTATTTTTGTTATTGACTGCACATGCTGCAAAGCTTTGGAAAACACAATAAAATACAATTAAATGGCCGACAATTAACTTAGTATTTAGACTCAGCTTTTCACCATCCCCATCGAGCTATTTTGGTCATGTGGAGAGATCAGCTTATTACAATTACGATAAAATTACGGAGTAAATTCCAACGCGGTGCTGAAATTAAGCATTTTCAGTATATAAATTTGTAACAAATTTTTTGTCCTGTGGAGAGACCTTTAGTTGTACGTAAAGAGCAAATATTAACCCGAATTTCAGCTCCGGTGGAAATCTTGTTCTGGTTGCGGATATGGCAAAAACCATGCCGGAACCGTAATTTCGGTTTAAAACTTTTGTTTAAATTTAGCCGCAAGTTTTTCGTCCAAGCATGCTTTTTAAGTATATACACAGTGACTAACTATTAATACAACTAAACAAAACAAATTTTACCTCAATACATTTAAAGAGGCGCAGCAGTACCGCAGTGTATATCATACCTCATTTATCATAGCACGCATGCCGTTTAGAAATTTATAGAATACATTGAATAACCTTTCTTTACAACTGGAGAAACCAACAATATCAAGGTGCCTACTGAATAGCATGCAACAATCATGTGCTTCGTAATTCAAAGCGATAGGAAACCGATCGAAATTACTATCCTATGCTCCAGACGTTTCGTACGCATTCAGCGAGACATAGTATACACGAGAATGTATAGCGGAGGGCATATTTCTTGGGCCGACGAACCGCAAACGCCATCTGGACCGACTAAAGCAGCTCGCTCTCCTGCTTCAAGATACCAGCGAGATAATAGTATCATCGTAGTACATAAACTTGAATATAAAAGTTGTTTTTAAATCATGCTAAATCTACTTTTATTTCTTATTTTACTTCTGTTTCTTCCATCATCTGTTTTACTAAATATGAATTTGTGTATGAGTAGGCTGCGTTTCCGGTGACTGGTTCTCTATGTCTATAGGTTTTTAGAGTCCTAAAAACGACAACTCAATTGGAATTGTATAACAAACGGTTATGGTTCTACGTTGTACAATGTGAAAAGATGACGTTTGAAATTATAATTTTTCGGTAAGCTGTGAATAATAAATTTTGAAATTTTCCACCGCTTTGGCCGTGCGAGAAAGAAATAAATCTGCTGAAGATGGCCGTAATGCTGCCTTTGATCTAAATTGATGTAGTTCTGACAGTCTGTCACTTTGAATGTGCACAAGAAACTAATTTGATACATAGTTGGACGACGTTGCTGAACAAAGACTAGCCAAACTTGTTCTATTTTTCGCTCACCGAGCGAGTTACTAGTTCACACTTTACACACATGGAGAGAACGTCGTCAAAGCAAAATCAATTCTTTTTTACTGTTACCTGTACAAAACAAAATACATCCTCAGCAAATTAACAATACGTCCACTGAAATATTTTATACTGAACACAAGAAATAATTAGGCAATATTTTTTCAGCCATTAAGTAAACAATTCCTTTTAACCTACTTGTCAGTACGTACTTGAAAATAGCAGACGGCTTTATAGTATCTAGTAAAAATTTCGATGCCTCTTCCGAGAGCGAATCAATACGAGGACTATACACGACATGTTTTTCGGCTTCATCAGCTTCGTCAGGCTCATTACAACGTTCGTCGGTTCTTCTATACAATGGAAAATGCAATAATAGTACAGGAGCAACCTGTGATGAGCACCAATTAGATGCAAATTCAGTACGGAGCTTGTTGCTCCCTGTTGAAGATCCACGCTGGGATCCATTGTCGTCTGATGTTTGCGCATTTGTTGAGCATGACATTCGGCGACTAATGTTCATGATATCTTCTTCAGCTTTGGTACACATATCACATCCGTCACCTGTATTTTTACGAGTAAGAATGTAACTTAAACTGTGTATATAGTAAGTTAGTAAGCAATTTAAATGAACATAGTATACACATTATAACACGACCAAATGTAATTGACATACGATTGATATCTACTAACGGTCACGTGTTTGACAAGCTTTGTGATGGTGTAGCGGCACAATATTGTTTACAAACTTCTATAAAATCGTATTGTTTGATTTTTACAAATTACCCAGGCTAGCCGTTTGTTCCTAATAATTAAGTACGTGGATGTTGTACAGCTAACTAGTAACAATCACAAAACTTTGACTGTTTGTTGCAATAAACCCACTACAAAAGTAGTAAAACATAGGTAAACAGAAGTTATAGAAAAGGATGACAAAAGTTGTTAGCTATGACTGATACTAAACTTTTTAAAGTATCTCTTTGTGTTGCTAGCAGACGAGTGACACCCAAGCTCTATCTCGGGGATTCAACCTTGTTTACGCTAAGCTTGAATTCATTGTATATTATGTTATATATAATGTAATATATACATATTTCAACGTTTGAAGCAGAGCCCAGTTGAAGCAGCTAACATTAATCATAATATACACTAACTTGGTACATATAATACCTTATACAGGTTATTCGTGGAGTGATAATAGACTAAGCTGGTGCGGCTATGCTGTGATGAGTTTCCATGTTAAGGTTACAATATTTGAGATTCCTGAGCATTAAGCTCCCTTTTAGATTCTTGAGAATGAGGAATAAACCAGTGATACATTAATGGCAATACTACGTCCATTTTGAGCATATTAAAACGTAGTATACCCTTTATTTCGTCCACCGAAAACAGAAACGACAGAAAGTTTTTAAGGTCATACTTTCGAGAAAAAATATACAATTTGGAGCGTGATTTTTCCCCTAACAGGCATAGCGCTTGTCCTATTGATGCAGCCTTTATCGTATTTCACAACCCTGAGAACTAGGGAACAAGACGGAACCACTACCGTAAATTGTAAATGGAACCGATATTAATGATATTAAACACAACCAGAAAAAAATGTTGAAAATGAAAAAAATTAACAGGAATTCTGGTTCCAGTATGGTTTTAACTTTTTGTCGGAAATGCAACAAGAGCACGATTTTCGATGAAGCCGCAATTGCAGTTACCCTCTGCCTGAAACCTATATATTTTGTAGCTATCTGTGTGTACCTAAATTGAAAAGGGTATAAAGTAGGACCAATAATGCGCAAAATTTTAGCATTTTACACCAGTCCACGGTGTTAATGATATGCTCAAAAACTGGTTTACTAAATCAAATCAGTGTGTTTGTAAAAACGTTGTGTACATTTCACGGCAGGATTTTCGCCCATATGGTTTGTTTCTGTCCAAAATTGAATGTATTTGATCCAGTTTAATAAAAATTCACACCTATTTCAAAATGCATGAATCAGGTTTAGGCGATTTTTTGCCGAAACCCGGTGAACAAGAAAATATTATATAAATTTAACCATAAAGTCTAATTAAATGGTAAAACAGTAAGTTTAGTGGCCAAATTTTAGTCTTAAACGTCTGTAACCGTAAAACAAAACGCGTATATTTCAAAGACAACTTGTGAGTGGGCATGGATGAGCCCGCACATGTGTATGTGTTCAAGGTGCTAGTAGCAGCGATAAATTGAAAATAATTACTTGCGTGATTGTCAGAATTTCGGCTAAAAACCACAGTATCTCACAAAAATGCACAGCCAAGTTTAAAAATGCACAAAATTCGCGGTGGAAAATTTAAAAAACCTTGGTCTGCACGGCGGTATCAATTTTCTGATCCGATGCAACACAAAGGTATAAGGCCAAAGTTTTGCGGTTTCAAAAAAATTTTTGTAAAATTACAAAATCTTCAACTACGGCATGAAATTTTACAAAAATATTATTCCTACAATTTTTTTGAATTAGTAAGTTTCTGTTGAAAATAAAAAATGCGAGTAGGCATTTAACTATAAGAAACCTAAGATTTTGGCAGGAAAATAAAGTTGCAACTTTTCAAAATAAATACCCGGACCAGGACCTTGCAAAATGAAATAGCAGGATCCGGCATCGGGTTTTTGAAAACCGAATTCCCCGGTGCCGCACCCGGAATTTTTGGAAACCTACACCCGGACCAGGAATTTTTCGTCAGAAATACCTGAAATAACTGGAATACCCAGATCCGGACGCCATTCTAGGCAATACCGTCGTAATAAATTAAAAATAAACATACATATATATTATAGTTATATATATATATCAGGGAATAACCGGAACCAAAATTTACCGGAACCGGAACCAGCAACCGGAACCGTCCATTTAAACCGGATCCGGAACCGGAACCTGGTCTTCGAAATTTATATATAGTAAAACAGATGATGGAAGAAATGAAGGTATAGTGGATTTAAAATGCATTAAAAATAACTTTTGCATTAAACTTGATGTATTGCGACGGTATTATTGCCTTTATGAAACTTTAAAGAGACTGAGGAAGCTAATAATGTTTATTTTTCGATCAAATATATCGGTTTTTGGACATTCAGAGCAAAAATGTCTTCCACTATACACCATTGCATGTACTGCGTCAAATCGAATATGCTTACAAAGCTTGGAGCGTAGAATACACACTTTCGCTCTGTCTCCAGTCGCCTCCCTTTACTACACATACGTTTGTTGTATGTTCTTCTGTAGGAAACTTAAAATTATTGGTTTATATGATTCTAAGAGAAAATAATAGATAGAAGGTAATTTTCTGATCAGTGGTCAGAGACACTGTTTAGGCTAGCGTTGAACAAACAGTGCCCGTCACTTAGATCATAATGATGATAACTTTCTAATCAGAATGCTATAAATGAGACACACTGTGATGCTGCTCGCACAGTTTCAATAAATACAGTTTATTGCCAAGAAAGCAGTTTCTAGCTGCGTTGCAGATGTTATTTTACTTCAAGTTAAACTGATTTACCAAGTTTACAAGCGCACTGGCGGGTGCCTGACGCAATTTATGTTAGCCAAGCATACCCTAAGTACTTCTGCGTAAGCCATACTCTGTTACCGAGTTGGACCGGTTTAATTCAAACGTATCCAACAGACTTCTGGATGTGTAAAATAGCTGCTACAAGCATTGACCTGGCTTTGATTTAACAAACTCCTGCAAGTTATTATGAAAAATTCCTGCTCAAATTATGTGCCCTACTTACGTTTTACACGGCAAATTGGTTAGTTAATCTTTTCTTTTGCTTGGTCGTATTGGAGCTTGATCATTGTATAATATATATTACATATGTTTGGATTGCAGGATAAAGCAAAAAACGTGGAAAATTTCAAAAAAAATTTTTAAACCGGAATTCCGGTTCCGGTATGGTTTTTGCCCTTTGCCGGAACCGGAACACGATTTTCGCCGGAACCGGAACCGGAATTCCGGTTACTCCCTGATATATATATATATATACATATATATATATATATGTTATATCTAACAATATGGCTGGTAATTTATAACTCGAGATAACTCGTAGTCTATAGCGAACATTTCACAGATTGCCTTACCGATATTAGCGGTTTCTGCGGTGTCGACTGAAACATTTCAATTCAACATGTAACCAATCCGTGCTCTCGTTTTACTGTTTAGATATAAATGTTTGACGTTTAACATTTCAACATATTACACTGGTACTGCTTTTCTGATACGGTAGATAGAATTGGCTTAAAGCTAAGGTCAAAGGGTACTTATAAAATTAATGGTACGAATTCCCCGCTCGAGTTTTAAAGTTGATGGTTTATTATATACTAATTTAACATTAAGAGAAGGGTCATTTCACGCTACGATAACCTTTTGGTCGGGGGGGGGGTAAACTGGATATTTTGGCCAGTAGCACGTAAACGTGCAGGGAAATGGTAAAAATGTTATTTGCGCTAGGAAGCGTCATTAGTTAGCTAGTTCAAACAAAAAAAATTTTTCGGCTTCACGCACGCCGTAAGAGGCTAGACATCCACATAAGTCCCAAATTGACAAAAATCGTAATGACTAATTTTTCGACCTCTTTTTTTCGGGTAGTGTCGTGGCTCCGTGCTCGTAGTTATGGCCCTAATTCTTTTCTATGCAGGATTAGTCAGGTCTACATAACATTTTTAATTGCACGATTTTCAAATCTACTCCAATCATGGAGAGTGACAGCTGTCGATATGGCATGAACCCCAGTTTTACCCCCCCCGACCAAATTCCTTTTTTGGTCATTGCTCGTTACTTATGCATGGTACATAAACGTTGTTCATATATCATACCTGTCCCCTGGATGCCTTTTGAAAAAATATTAACCCAGGTGCTTGCTGTTACTTACCCCAGCGCTAGGGTCAAAAGATCGATTTTAGCACATTTGATTACCCCCCCCCCGACCGTTGCTAGTTAGGGGTATCGTGGAGTCAGTAGAAGTCAATTAATTTGTCTGTTATGGTTCTTTCCAATCACGAAGCCAATGGTGAAACGACCTGATCTCTATCTCGTTCCCAACCTGTTGATCTCAGGCTTTTACCCACCCCCGACCACACTTTTACCCCCCCCCCCCGACCACCACCAAAATGTGGAAAAATCGAACATATGATGTTATTTCGAGGAAATTTCACGCTTTTGGTTCATAATACATTGTGGCAATACATTTCGACGACATATGTCGCAAAATTATTTTTTGAAAAAATTCTAAATTTACCCCGGCATGTACACTGGCAGTTGACATGGGCTGCCATTTGGTACCCCTCATAGTGGAAATTGTGATATAGGACTGTGTTTGAATAACTTAACCATTCGTGCCCTATTATAGGCTCACAAAGATAGTATTAGTGTAATAAAGTATATAACTTACGTATAGTATTAGTAGTAGCGGATATATGACATGTCTTCGGATGACAGTGACTACCGGCCGCAACAGTCTAGCGAGGACGAACCTTGTAGCGACGGCAGCATCAGTCAACCCGGCCCATCTTCCGGGCACCGGCGACTTCGCATCAGATTCAAACGACCGGCAGCAAAGAAACTACATTATGGGTGAGATTAACATTTTTTATTTCAAATTGATTTTTTCAGTGTAACTGTGCGTGACTGTCGCTTTTTTAACTGTAGCTTTTTTTCAGGATAAACGAACACATGGATATTATTCATGTATTGTTATACTTAATTTAGCTTGTTACATATTGCAGAAAGCGGATCAGTGGCGAAAAACTGGAACAGTGGAAAGAAAGTGAACACATTCGCGAAGTTGCCCGAAAGAAGAAAAAAATTGAGCAGCCCGTCACTGAATTGGATCCGAATACACTGGCCAAACGTCGGGAACAGGGAAGACTCAAATACGCAAGACGGATGGCGAAGCAGGTGAGGCTCGATCATTTTTATAACAATAATGTCTGGCGGTACCTGATTACATTGCCGTATTATTGTCGTTAACATAACATAACCTCATATTTTTAGAATGCTATTTACTTTTTTCGGCTTGTTGGTTATTTATAGGGAAAGCTCGTCAAGCACCAGAAGGCAACGGGAAATCAACAGCATTCGTCAGCAGCTGATTCAACAACAACAGTGCCGTCGGTAGCACGGGACACGGTGGCGTCGTCTGGTAGCGGGGCAGTGGCGTCGTCTGTTAGCGGGGCAGTGGCGTCGTCTGGTAGCGGGGCAGTGGCGTCGTCTGGTAGCGGGGCAGTGGCGTCGTCTGGTAGCGGGGCAGTGGCGTCGTCTGGTAGCGGGGCAGTGGCGTCGTCTGGTAGCGGGGCAGTGGCGTCGTCTGGTAGCGGGGCAGTGGCGTCGTCTGGTAGCGGGGCAGTGGCGGCTGTTATGGCTGATAGCGGTACGGCAATAACACCTAGACCATCTCCTCTACGACGAATAGGGACAAGTCAATATTGGCGTAATCGGCGCGCCAGTGAAATGCGATCGCTGAGGCAGCAGATGGCACAGCTGAAGCAACAATTGAAAGCAGCGAACCTACGATACTACAAGGCAACTCGGAAGTTGTCGCGGTCACGTTCAAATACGTCGTTCTCCAGTGGCAACACAAGTGGTAGTTTTTTGTCGCCTCGCTACGCATCGACGCCGTATGATTGCGGCGGTCGTGACGCCGATCGCCATGACGATGATAGATACGATTGTGATGGCCTGCATGAAGATAGCCGCGATGATAGTAATTGCGATGCTGCTGATGACGAGTTAACGCCTGGCAAGGCAGCACGGCTGATCATGCAGAAATCCCCTCGTACAATAGAACGAACATTGAAAACCCACATGATGGTTACCCATGAGGCGAGGGAGTCGTTGCACGGCAAAAAAATGGATACGTCGGCAGTTTTGTCCGTGGTCACCGGCCAAGGCACTGCTGCACGCCGAGAATGCGCCGCTGTCGCGCGTGAGCTCAAAGTACACCCTCGCACAGTGCGATTGTCAGCCGCGCGTGATCATCTGCCCCTCCCTGCGGTGTATCGTGGCCTCCCCTTAACAACGAAGCAGCTAGTTTCCGACTTTTATGAGCGTGATGATAACAGCGTTGCATCGTCCAACACCAAAGACACTATCAGCGTGAAGGACCCAGTGTCCGGGGCGCGTAGCCGGCGACAGAAGCGATTCCTGACGCAGTTTATGTATGTTCTGTTTGAGAAATTCGCGTCCGAATACCCCGACGTTAAAATTGGCTATACCTCTTTCACTACGCTAAGGCCGAAACACGTCATGCAGTTCTCTGAGTCCGATCGATCCGTGTGTCGGTGCATATATCATGAAAATTCACAGTACCAGCTTACAGCCCTGTTCAATATCGGTCTCGTTTCTACGAAAAGCTTGAACGTAGCAGTCGACGAAATGATTTGTCGCCGGGCATCGGACAACCCGGTCGTGCCGGAGGAAACCCCTCAGTGTTTTTGCGGCAGTGTGACCACTGCCGGTACACCGACTTAGATGGTTTGGTGACGGCCAGCGAGGCATCAATGGATAAACCTGTGCACTGGGAACGATGGCGAACGGACCCCAGCGGCCGCACCGAGTTGCATACAGCCTCGATGACCGCCGATGACTGTCTTCAGGACCTCGTGGATTATATGAATAGCCACTTTTTGACACATCACTACCACACCATCATGCAATTCCGAGCCGTCAAAGCTATCAGGACTCTGCAGCCACCAGGAACACTTCTAATTCAAGCGGACTACGCGCAGAATTATGCCTGTTCGTTGCAGAACACCATCTACGCTCATCATTGGCACCAGCATAGTGTCACTTTGGTGCCCTTTATGAACACTTTCTATGGCCTTGCAGGTAACGCTAGTAGCGGCGCCGGTGAAAGTAACAACGAAAACGATGCAGCCGACGCGGCGGTGGCGCCGACCACCTCAACAATGCCAGTCGTCCTCGTGTCCGACACAACCGATCACACAACCATATCATTTTACCCGTTCATGAGACGCAACATGGAGATTGTTCGCAAGGAGCACCCTGAATGGAATATTGTGCGTGTTGTGTACCTTAGCGACGGGTCGGCGGCACAGTTTAAGAACTATAAGAACATGATGAACATTAGCCTTCATGAAGATGATTGCGGCGCTCCGGCCGACTGGCACTTCTTTGCGACGTCACACGGCAAGGGCCCTTGCGATGGTCTCGGCGCTGCTGTGAAGGCAATGGCCAGAGACCTGTCGCTCAACATTAAAAAGATTGTGTCGTCCACGTCGTTCTGCACTGAAGTGCAGCCGCATACCAACATCCATCTGGAGATGCTTAATGATGCGAGCATGGAGGAGTGCAAGAAAATGTTGAGTCGTCGGTGGGCGGCCGGCCGCACCGTGAAGGACACACTCCGATTCCATTGCTTACGAATGATTGGTGGTGATCTGTGTGCATGGGTGTCGTCGTGTGCTTGCGCCGTATGTGTGGCTGGTGGATTGTGCCCTAAGCAAAGGGTGCAACGCAGAGTCGTCAATTTCGCAGATGGCGTCGCAAATGCGGTCGCCGAGCCAACACAAACATCAGATGGTGATACATCAAGTCCTACAACGACCACAGCAATACAAGCTGGCGATGCTTCAAGTCCTACAACGACCACAACAACAATAGTAGCAGCCTTGGATGTATCGGTGATGAGCAACGTCATCGCCGTCTATGATAGAACATGGTATGTCGCTACTGTGCTGAGCGAGTCTCCGATACGGTTCGAAGGCGACGACGAGGAGTACTACAACGTACAGTATCATGAGTGGTGCGGACCTAAAACTCGAACGTTCAAGCAATACCAGCATCCGGAACAACACCGTGCCGACATCCCACGGTCTTTCATCCTGATGAACGTCAACGTAGTGGAGGCCGGCAAGGTTTTCGCCATTGATGCCGCAGCGTATGTGGAGGCTAAACAGCGATTCGGCAAGTGGAAGGCCGACGGAGCGGCTGGGTCCCGTTGAGGAGGGACGCCATCGCAGCGTTTGACATTACGCAGGGTTGGGGGAAGGGGGTTAGGAGCGGCAACGATGTGTCTCGCCGGTGGCATAGGTGGCCATCGCGGTGGTATCAAGGGTGCCTCAGTGGTGATACTTTGTGTGGCTGTGATACTTGAATGACTTAAAAAGTGAGAATATCTTACCTACCGTTTTCAAGGTAATGCTGGTTAAAGTAAAGTTTTTAAGCTATACTGGTTAAACACGGTCGAATTGGCCATATCACATTTTTACCCCCCCCCCCCGACCACATTATTTTTTGCGAAAAATAGAGTGGATGATATGAAAAAGGCCACTGGGTGTTGTTTCTAGAATCTATGAGTGGTTTTGAACGAAAATAAATAATTACCCCCCCTGAACAAACTTTACCCCCCCCCCGACCACAAGCTACTTCCGGCATTCTAACATATCTGGCAATGGGTATGTTGTGAATTTTTTTTGCATAACACTTCCCCCAGGCTAAACTATCGATATAAATAGCTACCTTGTATGGCCGCTTCGTTTCCATTTAATAACCGGTATAAATCGGCACCCCCGTGTTTTAAAAGTGTTAAATTTGACCCAAGAATAGGCATAAAAAGCTTAATTTTTGATATACGGAGTTCCGCATAACGTCATTTTGACCGCGCTGACGGGCTGCACGAGATACGATCACAAAATCGAGGCTAGATGCAACCTGGAGCATACCAGACGCCATTTTATGGTACCTTGCGGAGCAGCAGGGGGTGGTATTTGGGAAGCCATAGCATAAAAACGGTTAAAAAATTTACTATAACGACCTCAAATTAAGGATCCTTGATGTTTTTTGGTCATAGGATGTAAAAATGAAGATAATCGGAGCCAAAAAGTCATTAGTCATTTTTTCTGGGGCACAACGTCATCGTAGCGTGAAATGAAAAATTCACACCTATTTCAAAATGCATGAATCAGGTTTAGGCGATTTTTTGCCGAAACCCGGTGAACAAGAAAATATTATATAAATTCAACCATAAAGTCTAATTAAATGGTAAAACAGTAAGTTTAGTGGCCAAATTTTAGTCTTAAACGTCTGTAACCGTAAAACAAAACGCGTATATTTCAAACACAACTTGTGAGTGGGCATGGATGAGCCCGCACATGTGTATGTGTTCAAGGTGCTAGTAGCAGCGATAAATTGAAAATAATTACTTGCGTGATTGTCAGAATTTCGGCTAAAAACCACAGTATCTCACAAAAATGCACAGCCAAGTCTAAAAATGCACAAAATTCGCGGTGGAAAATTTAAAAAACCTTGGTCTGCACGGCGTTATCAATTTTCTGATCCGATGCAACACAAAGGTATAAGGCCAAAGTTTTGCGGTTTCAAAAAAATTTTTGTAAAATTACAAAATCTTCAACTACGGCATGAAATTTTACAAAAATATTATTCCTACAATTTTTTTGAATTAGTAAGTTTCTGTTGAAAATAAAAAATGCGAGTAGGCATTTAACTATAAGAAACCTAAGATTTTGGCAGGAAAATAAAGTTGCAACTTTTCAAAATAAATACCCGGACCAGGACCTTGCAAAATGAAATAGCAGGATCCGGCATCGGGTTTTTGAAAACGAATCCCCGGTGCCGCACCCGGAATTTTTGGAAACCTACACCCGGACCAGGAATTTTTCGTCAGAAATACCTGAAATAACTGGAATACCCAGATCCGGATGCCATTCTAGACAATACCGTCGTAATAAATAAAAAATAAACATACATATATATTATAGTTATATATATATAGTTATATATATATATATATATATATATATATATATATATATATATATATGTTATATCTAACAATATGGCTGGTAATTTATAACTCGAGATAACTCGTAGTCTATAGCGAACATTTCACAGATTGCCTTACCGGTATTAGCGGTTTCTGCGGTGTCGACTGAAACATTTGGATTCAACATGTAACCAGTCCGTGCTCTCGTTTTACTGTTTAGATATAAATGTTTGACGTTTAACATTTCAACATATTACACTGGTACTGCTTTTCTGATACGGTAGATAGAATTGGCTTAAAGCTAAGGTCAAAGGGTACTTATAAAATTAATGGTACGAATTCCCCGCTCGAGTTTTAAAGTTGATGGTCTATTATATACTAATTTAACATTAAGAGAAAGTCATTTAACTGGAATCCTCTGTAAATAATTGGGAAAGTTTTATCATCAACATGGTAAAATTGTGTCACCTATTACGTGTAAGTACACTTCAACTAACTTTGTATGTGGCACATATTATAATTTACGGATACAATTGTACACTGCCTGCATCTTTAATAGCATCGTTTGAGCAGCGAACAAGCATAAAATTTTAAAAATTAAGTTTCTTTGACCAGATTCTCAGCTAGAATGGAGTATGCTTAGAGTTAGCAACGGCTATTTTAGACTACTATTACATTTTCCAACATATATAACCATCGCATATTATGTGAAGACTATTTAATTTTACATTATAATCAATCATCAGATGGTTCTTTTTGACGAGCATGACTATTAGTGAACATAATATGTCATGGGATATTAAATCGAGCGAGCTAGAAGCGGAACGTTTTGAATTAATGTTCGCCATTAAATCGGCATCGCAGACAAGCAGTCCGAGTGTTTTTGGCAGTACCCGGACCTTGCAAATTAAAAGAACCGGACACAGAATTTTTGAAAAGGAATACCCATGTAATCGACGTGACGCTGCTGCATTACGCACTTCCACAAACGTAATGCCCATGAGACCCCCGCTATCGTAACCTCAAGGGCAATCTAGTGGGTTCAAATTTCTATTTTTCTCTTTGATTCGGGTCAGGCTCAAGAAATTACGGAGCTTAGCAAGCTGCAGGAGCGCTTCACAGGATGTGTTCTGATCCTGCCGGTCGAATTGCGTACGTAGCCTAAGCGGTACTACCTGTCAGTTCCCTAGGGAGGTTGGCTCCGTCACCTGCTCTCAGGCCAAAAAGACCATACCACTATTCCCTATCATGGTTCAACCGGGAAGTGTGTTTGGAGTAAAGTTTTGTGTTCTATTTTCCTGAAAGATTTATAATTTATTTAATTTAACCAGCGGCCCCCACTAGGGTCCGACAAATCCCTAGACGTTTAACGTCGGATTCACGTGTGATTTCCTATTTTGGGCGTTCAGCGAAAACTTTAATTTTGAGGTAAATTTCCCTTATTAGTCGCACGAGTCGTACTCACACAGTAATACAATTGGATTGGAATCGGCGAGTCACACTAAGGTTTGTTTCTTCAGTGCGTGTGTCAAACCTGAACGTGGGTCGTCGATAGGGGTGACGGATTTCAAACCCCTTCTAATATCTATCGCTACTAGGGTCAACAAAACACATGGATTACTTTGGTTGGATTTATCATTTATTGATGAGTCAAAATCGTATATGGACAAGAACATACTGTACGGGCTAATACAATAGGTACAATATCACTAGTATGGTACGCCATTAGAAGAATGAGCAGGGCAACCAATGGGATAAGTGCAGAGTCATCGCTTTTTTCATCGAATTCTCACAGCTGATTCAAATCATTTCTAATGACAGCTGCGCTCACCTTACTCATTTAAAGCGGGTAAGGGCAAAAGCAAACACAGGTGAGTAATACGACGCGTAAAACGGTTAGTTATCTAGAGAGGCGCCATTCAACTAACTACTCGCTCGGCACTATATTTGCGACTAGGGGTACTCCAACAAAAAATAGGTTCAGGTAAGCGAAAGGCGGTAATATAACGAGTGCAAATTAGGCTTACGGGACGAAGCGTACAATGTGGGATTGCGGGTCTCGATCTTGCTCATCCTAATCACGGCTATGGTACATCATCATATGTGGATATATTCGTAACTGAGGTAAAATAGCGATTGGATTAACATACAAAAAATTATTGCAACCAAAGAGTAACGGTAAATATAGATACAACAGTAAGATTGTAAGGTGATCATCGGTACGACTCTAAATTTTCTCTAGTGCGACAATGGTATAACATCGTTTTTTCCTACTCGCATACGTACATACATACGTACGGTAACCATGGATATGATAGAAACTTTTCTCACTAATAATAGGGCGCAACCAGTGACTTGTTGTGCCAGCTTCCTACAAGATCGTCCTCCAAATATGGTGACAAACATAGGTGAACTTCTAGACCTTGGTTCGTACTCATTTCAAAATCTACAATAGTATGAAAAAACGAACGTGTTTGTGTCCAAAATCACGAGCCAGGATAGGTTCCAACTAGGCATGATACAAGATCTCCTAGGTGGCTTATAGGTCCCGGTAGGGTGAAGTTGAGACCGAATTCTCTAACGTTTTGGAGTTTGCAACTGCAAAATTTGCACTAAAATTACTACTAAACGTAACTATGCGTTGTGTACATTAAATGTACTTTATCAACACTAGGAAAAATAATATTTTATTTTTAATGCCGAATTTACACAATTTTAGAAGACGCTGAATCGAGCCGGATCCAGGGAAAACCGATAAATCATCAATTTTAAGTGTGAATCGGGGTTCACTTAGGACCTTCATTCGCGCGTGGCTCGGCAGAACAATAGTCTATATTGTTGCCCAAAAGTACGGCGATACTACGAGTGGTAAAGAAAAGAATCCCTAAAATTTAAACTCAGAAGAGCAAGTTAGGGTATTTCGTGTCCTAATACCAGGCGATTTGGGTAATGTTTGGTTCGGGTAGTTCATAAACCTAGCTCAGCCAGAGCTCCACTTGGATTCTTACTAATATTGACAAAGGTTGCAGGCGTTGTCTTAGTCTTCAACCTTCACTACTAAAGCGTTAACTCGGTGTTCGGCGGTAATTCGATCAACAGTTAAAGCTCCAAAATCGGATGCAGGTCTACTAGCTTACAAGCGCATTGTATACCGATCTTATGACTTAGTTTGGACCAAAGGATTATACTAAATTAACGGTTTAAGGTTCAAGGCGTGCCTATGAGGGTCAACAAACGTTTGATAAATTCACTGTTTCGTCCTATGACAGGTTTCTTAAGTTTAAGGATTAACTGCTGGCTTAATCCATGATCGATGACAAAACGCTACGCTTAAGCGGGCAAGTAGGCCACTGCCGAAGCAATGAGCCGCTTAGGGACATTCGCAATTTCTACTGGTTCAAACAGGTTAAGGAACTTGGCCTGCTTGGTTGATTTTCTTAACTAATAGAATATCTTAACTCAATTTCTATTGTGGAAATGGCTCTAAAAAGATCGGATCGCTCAGTGTTGTTACTGCGTGGTGGCACTAATGTGGAGCAACAATCGAGCTGAGTCGGATCAGTACTCCATGACACAACGAATACATGCTATGGGTCCGATTAATTATTGCCAATCAGGTGGCTATACGTTAATGATGTCCAACTTTCATTCCACCTTTAGGGTCTAGAGCCAGGGGTTAAAATTGTATTCAGCTACCTACAAATTTGGCTAAAACTAGAACTATACGTGGCGATACCTCGTAGGTCATCGGCACTAGCCTAAAAGTACTAAAGCTTAAGCTATTTCGACTTGAAAACGGCTATCGAAAAGAGCTATCGCGAACAAGACATCGCGAATCCGGTTGCGGGTAAATTAAAATTCTTGGCTCAATCTAGGAGCTTGGGTCACTACTATCATCCTAATAACGTTCGACAAGATTCCTAGGTATGGAATTTTGTTATGAAACAAATGCTTTGATTTAAAGTTTCTAACAATAAGTGCATACGAGCGGCCTTCGAGCTCGTTCAATCCATTGTTTAGCAAACACAAGAAAAATTCGGTAGTAAACGAATGACCAAGGATGACATATTTTTTCATTTCAGGTACTCGTCCGGAAAAATTCTGTTTAGCCTCGGTCGGCTTAAAAGTCGTATTTCCAATCTTAACTCAACTCATGAAACATGCAAAATATTCATTATGCGAGTGACGCGCTTATTTGTGCCCTAACTCACTGACCGAGGGAGGTTCAGCATGACTTCGGCTATTTAATCAAATCGTGCGAGTGGCTAATTACGGCGATGAGTCTGCGGGACAAGCTAGGACGGACAGGGCTATCATGTAAAACAAAGTATGGACAGGGGAGGCTGACTACTATATACTAGTATTCGTAACAGAAATATTCAGTCCTATAGGCTAGTTCCCAAGCTGCGGGTCTATCTGATCTAGCATCAGTAATGCTCGGTTAATCTACACTGCTTCCCTGTCCACACTTACAGTCTTGAGTCCTCTCGTTCGACATCCATCGCTCGTCATTCCAATCGCAAAACCAAGAAGAAGTAAGCCAGTTAGGAAGCAACAAACTATCAAGCAAAACTGCAAGTCATCGAAGAGCTGCAGAGCCGGTCTACAAACCGGCAGCACTCTGCGCTACCGAAGTCAAACTGAACCATCGAGAGCTCGTGTGGCTCTGCTTAAATACTACGAAATTCGGCAATTAATTTTGATTAATGGAGCTATAAAATTTTACTAAAAGTGCTCAGTCAGCACTTTTGGGACGATTTGATCCCAAAATTTAAGCTGAAAAGTAAATTTTCTTATCACCACAAATTTCGATTAATTTTGGACCAATTTTATGTCCAATTTCCCTATAATAAAAGTGATTTACGACCATAAATTTAATATAAAATTTCTAAAAACTTCTAAAATTATATAGTATATAACACCATATTAATCAAGTAACTTTAGCACAACTTCATATCAGCTTGAAGGGTGAAGGCTATTTGCTTTAGAGCTTAGATGTCGATGGTTCTGCTGAGTATAATAGCTAAATTTAATATTAACTTCAAATCTCCAACCGTATTTCATATCTGATCGGTGCCACGGTTTATATTAAAACGATATTTACTCAAGAAGATGCCGTATACGAAGCGTTCAAATAAAGCCAACCTGCCGTAACAACAAATTTATATCAAAAGTAGCTCAGCTTGACGGGGTCAAGCTTATTTATTTGACAGCTCCAAGTTTGGATGGTTCAAGCGGTATTAAGCTAGCTTCCATATAATCTAGACGAGTGCTATATAAACTTGCTAGTTTACTGATAAGAAGTTTGTCAAAACTTCTATCAAGATCGAGGCTTTATATAAAACTTATACAATATTAATATAAAATTGCTCTTAAATTGATACTAGATTTGTTTACTCAAAAGCGATGTTAGCTCCGATGGACTACTGCTTTAAAGAAGTAACTGCAAACTGCCAGCGAACTACTGCTAAATTTAATATAAAGTTTAAGCTTAGATGCGTTGTTGACTTAATGGAGTGCCAATCTGATATCAACTCGCTTAACTAAATATCGTATTAACTATATGTATAAAAGACGCGGCTTGTGTAAACAAACGAGGGGCAAGGGGGTAAAAAGCAGGGTGCTGTGCCCTTGGCGATGACCGAACTGCCAAACGAGGTTCGGATTCGGACTCGGTGCGTCCGTCCGAACAAATTGACATTTAACAGGTCCGTATTCGGACAATAAAAGGAAAAGGTGGCTCTTGGGCGAGCCCATAAAGATTTTATATTGAAACAAAGCGTTTCAAGGAACTCCCGCGGGTTCCGGTTGCTTTTTTATGGGGTGAGAGGCACATTTTCGTGCCGGTCTTTACAGCAGGAATCCAATGATGGGTTACACGATTGTGGGGACGTTAGTTCTGCTATTTTCACGGGGAGGGGTACCTAAAAGTGCGCACAGCGGGATCGGGCCGGGCTCAAATGAAAGCCTGGGTTTCAGGGAATCTAACGATGCCAATTATATACTTTTTGTTAATTATTCGCTAAGTTGTTTAATCAAATGTGGTTTTCTACACGTATGCTTATTTCCTCACAAGTCCGTGGATCCTTATCGGACGTCCACGAGACCGGTCTCATTAGTTAGATCTTAAAATTATCTACCAGAAAGGTTAAGTACCAAATTTACGATTTCTTGACTTTTGATTCCACATTTTCATAAATTTTCTTTTACTTTTATCAGCTAACTTAACCAGCGAAAATGAACGCTAGTAGCTGATATCTTATTTATTGCTACGCTTTACCAGTGTACTTCTCAATATTGAACACTGGTAAAGTGATATTTCACTTTTCCTATTAATATTTGCAGTAAATTTGTTCATTTGCTGTTCGCTATAGGGCGAACAGCCACATTTTTGTAGTCCTCATTCGTGAGGACGGTCGTAACGGGTATCCGCCACGGCCACTCTTTTCTATCAGAAATCTAAATAAACTTTGGGATCCTACGGCGTAGGGGCATGGCTGTTCCTATATATATCGGGGCAGGCGGGGAGTCGTACCTTCTTATATTTCCACGAGTCGGGTATGGCAAGAGCTCGCCATACTCGTGTTTTCTACCCGTTAAAGAACTGGTTATAAGCGTAATAATTACTAACTTCCCCTAAAAATCAGCTTAAACGATACAGATTATTAACGACTACTCGTACCTCCAACCTACAAATCACAAGGGTACAACAGACTATAGTAATCGTAGAAAGGTATAGAATCATAACAAAATATAGGCACTTTTATGGCCTTGAACAACAAGAAAGAACAGTATGAATATGGTATAACGGTTATCTATAAACGATTAACAAGTACGATTCAAATATACAACGATAATCAGACTGCCACGTCGTACACATCCATCTAAAAATGCATATGAGCTCCAACAACAACTCCAATGGTACGCAGATACACGGTATGAACCGGATTACACGAATCAAATGCATAATACGTGACTTTATGGCAATCAAAGTGGTACAACAAAGCGATGGTAATGTTAACTTATATCCATAATTCAAGTACTCCAATAAAGCCTTTATGGCCAGCAACAATATTGTTACAACAGCAATAATAACATACAGGTTACATATACCAATAGGTGCCTTTATAGCACTACAATCAACATGTATGTACGGTAGCAATACTTTGACGATTGTCCATCCCTGAAAGGTTAGTAACGATACCTATTTTGATCACAAAAACTGTCGGCGGTGCAGGCCGAAATATGACGAAAATCCTTATTCCTAGCGAGGTTAACGAGCGTAACGATTCATGATTTGTGGCACGTATATATTGTCTATAAATAGGGTGACAACAAGTCCCTATAGTCGGTTCGCATATGCGAGGGAAATCGGCTTATGTATTCGCTTGCTCAAAAAGATCATTAGTTGGTTCTAATTCTATGCACGTACGTAATCTTATGCAACGGTTGGTTTCGTACCCAGTTGGGTCATCTTCGTTAGTATTCTAAGTTGGGGAGACATCCGTAACTAAATTCAATAATATTGGCCATTACACTGTGGCCAGGATTAATCTATCACGTAACGATATTCGTAAATGTTGGCCATTGTGGTGCGGCCTGGATTAATCTACATCGTAACGATCCAGTATGGATCTGTTACACCCGGAACCGTAATTTTCCGTCACAAATACCGGACCTGGATGCAACTCTACGGGGAAATAATGACTTTTTAACGATATATTATTTGTGGATATTACCGCTTAATCTACAAACCACAAATAGACAAGTTTCACAAATGACAAATATATCTTTGGTCTTTTGTGAATCTTGTCTATTTGTGATTTGTAGATTAAATGGTATATTATCTGATATTACCGCTTAATCTACAAATGATGAACAGACAAGATTCACAAATGACAAAATGTCAATTGTAATATTTTTAGTCCTTCGTTGCAGCATCGACAGAAAGACGGCAGGTTACTACAACCACACAAAAACGGCGCCACTCCAGCGGAACAAATTGGAACCACATTTAAACTACTAATACTATACATATAGTCACGGACAAAAATAAGTACACAAAAAATTGAACACAACGTTCGTTTATAAACCAACGTTGCAACGTTCGTTTGCGTTTACAATCGTTCATACACGAACGCAAAAAAATCGTTCTAAATTCGGCAAATTTTGTAAACGTTTACGTTCGTTTTTATGCACTTATTTTTTCAATGACTTATGATATTAATTATCATAACGCACATTAGACGCTAGGAAGATCTTAAGCGAGCGAGCAGCGCGTGTATACTGAATAAGCAGGTTGGCTTCTAGCAGGGAATAACCGGAACCAAAATTTACCGGAACCGGAACCAGCAACCGGAACCGTCCATTTAAACCGGATCCGGAACCGGAACCTGGTCTTCGAAATTTATATATAGTAAAACGATGATGGAAGAAATGAAGGTATAGTGGATTTAAAATGTATTAAAAATAACTTTTACATTAAACTTATTGTTTTGCGATGGTATTAATGGCTTTCTGAAACTTTAAAGAGACTGATGAAGCTAATAATGTTTATTTATCGATCAAATATGTCGATTTTTGGACACCCAGAGCAAAAATGCCTTCCATTTCCACCATTGCATTTACTGCGTCAAATCGAATATGCTTACAAAGCTTGGAGCGTAGAATACACACTTTCGCTTTGTCTCCAGTCGCCTCCCTTTACTACACATACGTTTGTTGCATGTTCTTCTGTAGGAAACTTAAAATTATTGGTTTTTATGATTCTAAGAGAAAATAATAGATAGAAGGTAATTTTCTGATCAGTGGTCAGAGAGACACTGTTTAGGCTAGCGTTGAACAAACAGTGCCCGTCAGTTAGATCATAATGATGATAACTTTCTAATCAGAATGCTATAAATGAGACACACTGTGATGCTGCTCGCACAGTTTCAATAAATACAGTTCATTGCCAAGAAAGCAGTTTCTAGCTGCGTTGCAGATAACGTTATTTTACTTCAAGTTAAACTGATTTACCAAGTTTACAAGCGCACTGGCAGGTGCCTGACGCAATCTATGTTAGCCAAGCATACCCTAAGTACTTCTGCGTAAGCCATACTCTGTTACCGACTTGGACCGGTTTAATTCAAACGTATCCAACAGACTTCGAGATGTGTAAAATAGCTGCTACAAGCATTGACCTGGCTTCGATTTAACAACCTCCTGCAGGTTATTATCAAAAATTCCTGCTCAAATTATGTGCCCTACTTACGTTTTACACGGCAAATTGGTTAGTTAATCTTTTCTTTTGCTTGGTTGTATTGGCGCTTGATCATTGTATAATATATATTACCTATGTTTGGATTGCAGGATAATGCAAAAAACGTGGAAAATTTCAAACAAATTTTTAAACCGGAATTCCGGTTCCGGTATGGTTTTTGCCCTTTGCCGGAACCGGAACACGATTTTCGCCGCAACCGGAACCGGCATTCCGGTTACTCCCTGGCTTCTAGGTATATAGTAATACACCTAAATATTAATATTACGAGTTTACAACTACATTTCAACACAACGGTCGTTTTAAACCCACTTACCTTCGAATGCCATACTATTGAGCAATACGAACGGTATCTGTTTAATCGTAACCACACGAACCGGTGTCGGACCAAAAACTTCATTAAACCACTCGGTTCTACGCTTGTCGATCATATGATGAAATCCGATATCGTGATTGCCCACAGCGACATACGTTGGAATGTTTGACGAAGTGGAAAATATGTCATGAAATCGGTTAATGTAGCTCGTATACTCAAGGCGATCAATGGTCCACCAGCCTTAAACATTAACCTGATTGTTCGTACTTATGAAAAAGAACATCCGTAGAACTCAATGCCTTTAACTTCTTATACAATTCGGCGAATACACTTATTCATCTACGGTACACAGGCATATATATTTTTGTCAAAAACGAAATTTGTACTGATGGCAAACAATAACGAATGACGATACGATATTCGTGCTGATCAGCGTCCCAGAACCTAGACCATTCTTGATACTCTGTACTTCGACAACCAAACTACTGAATAAAGATTATATTTGGAACTCGGGTTTATTGACACTGAACCATTCGGAAACCTCTGAAAGGGGTAACAAAAAATATGCGTGCCTGTTTCCAAATAATCAAGCCATAGTTTTCGTCATGCCGAAAAGCTTATTATTAGTAAACGTAATAAATTACAAAAAGTGAGCGGAGCAAGAGGCAAAGTATTAGGTATGTTATTTGTGTGTACATGTGTTTCAACTAACTACTAAATTTGTAATAAGTATGACGTTTCAGGCGATTGACGTCAAATCCACCATACAAACAGCTCGCTAGCTAAAAGAAATTAGCTAATTAGTGACACCAAATAATTAGCTAATTAGCGCCACGACAAAATCATATAGCTTTAAAAGCCACATATTCATAACCAGCGACATCGAAAACCCCCGAGCGCAATAAATTAGCAATTTTGAAGTGATTTTTAAATTTGCATAAAATTACCTAATTAGCTAGTTAACTAATCAACCAATTATTATATACAGCCAGGCTTCAGAGCTTCAGAAATATCATATTCGTGATCAGCGACATAGAAAACCTCCGAGTGCAATTTATTTTTAATTTTTGAGCACTTTGAAAATTTTCAGAAAATTATATCGCTAATTAACAATTAAATAGCAATTAGCTAATTAACTAATTAATTTGCATTTTTAACTTTCTCGAATAGCAAATAAGCACCAGATTCACAACCATCACGGCGAGATGTAGTATATGCATCAAAATAATAGCTTTACACTAATTATTCGTTGAAAAATATGCAATTTTTGTTTGAAATTACTCAAAATAGGCTAACACGTTTAACTAATATTAACTAAAACAACTTTTGACAAAATATATGTCTTACACCTGTCCGATATTAGGCCTTTCAAACAAATAAGTTTTTTAAAATCGGCCCAGTCGTTATTGAGGAATTCAACGGACGGACGGACAGACGGTGCCAAATCTTCCCCTCCGACGAAAACAAGAACGCTTCGCTTAATTATAGACCATTCGTGATACCATACAAGCAATACTGAACCAAACAAAATCAAGAAGCTACATTTTGAAAATCGGCTTCGCTCGACTATAAAGTACTTGGAACCTTTCAGACGCTATAATATAGTCACGATGTACTTTAGAAAACAAAACCATAGTCTTCAGCGTGTTTGATAACCTAAGAGACACTCGGCATGAGGTAAAAACATGCAATAACACGCCGAAATTTGAAAAATTGATATTTCTGGGAATGTGTAAATGAGCCATAAAAGTGATGTTCAGCAAATTTGTAGGTCCAGATTTTTGCCTATGTATCAAGTTATGGCCTGCGAAACACTTGTATCCGCATAGCAGGAGTAATCAGAATTCCGGTTCCCCAACATTCGGGTTCTGATCAGTTTCCGGTAATTTTGCCGGAATCGAAGTTCCGGTTCCACGTCGTTTGCCCGAAACGAACATACCATACGTAATAGATACTTTACATTGAAGAGGATATAAATTTTGCACCCGAGAAATTTAAATTACTGAGTCTTGTTTGCACATAACAACTTACCACTCTAAAACCCACAAATTTTCAACTACTTTGTAATTCCTGTGTTATACTATCAGTAGAGAAAATACTGAGTTCATCAAACTTTCAAAGGCCCATAAAATTTCAGTTTATGGGTGTCATGTAGCAACCAGAAAATTTATGTGAAAATTATCCAAATTTCAGGTTTAAGAGGCGAAGATATGAAGTCAATAAGGTGTGAAGCGGTTATTTGCATATTTGCCATGTTTGGTACAGCTGCAAAAATCTCTATATCTTTACGATCTTCCCCATACCATCAACAGATTACAAATACAGTGTGTTATACCAATGACAAGTGGCCTGACCGCAGTGGGGAGGTCCCCACTTTCCAAATCCCCATGTTCGTGAGATTTTCCGCCATGTCCACCCCCACCCACTCGGCCGAAACCCTTATGTTCAACTGAACATAAAAATTTTTATGTCTCTAAATTTATATACGTTTTCTGTGTGCACAATGGTTTTAAAACAAAAATTGCCACTGTTTCTAATACTAAATCGTCGTCTTAAGGCCTGAAGCTACTTGTACGACAGTGAAACTACATGAAAATACAGAAATATTTAGCAAATATCTAAAAATTTTAGACGATGTTTGTTTCTCCTCCGAAATATTTGGCTATAATTTTGCCAAACCGCCTTTTATCAATGGTGACACCAGTGCCGTGCTCAATGCGATGTGCCTGATTGTGCCATAGAAGTATAAGATCCAAGTACTGCGACATTAATTCCGCTATAGCTTAGCGGTGGGTTCACGTATTTAGATTTTCAGCTTAAAATTAGTAAATCACTAAACAACTTACTCCAAATTTAAACAAAATATTTCTTGGTATTTTTTGGTTAATCTGAACATTTGACATTCTACTAACTAGCTTATCTCGTGATTTCAGTTGTCGCTAGCCGAAATTTCAAGCATTCAAATGAACGAAAAATTCATATCTAAATTATGCGCTTACGGGTTTCGTTGGGCCAAATATTCTAATTAGGCTCTCGGGGGCGGACGATCTATGTATGGATATATAATTATAAATTACCGAAAAACGCTGCGCTTGGTGCAATCACATTCTGATAAACTGTATGAACGTTTCAACTATAAGTCTGGAATTATTACTGAACTGTATTTACCTGTTTGGAAAGTACTAAATCGGGAATAGCAATGAATCGAATCGAATTTCTTATTTATTCCATTACAAATGGTGTGAATTCCATATCGGGAAATGAAAAATGGAATGGTTGTTAAGGTCTTGTTAAGTTTACACGCGCATTATGCAAAACCTGTTCAGATCTTTAGCCGAAAATCTGAAATTACGAAAGCACGGTTACATATATTGCAGTATAGCATGCTACAAGGAAGTTTTTTTGAAAATGTATATATATGCGAAGATTGTTCTAATACAAATAATACGTGGCATGAGCTGTCTTGGCCTTGTTCCCAGCTATCACTTCTTGGAAATAGATACAAAAATAGAAGCATGGGTGCAGGTTATCGGAAAAATGAAAAATAGCATGAAGTATTAATTTCCCCGTATTTACTAAACTTAAGTACATAAAGATTTTCGCAAAAGATACTATGCATGCTCTTTCGAACTAACATTTTAAACTCAAACCAAAACTTAAATGCTAGAAGAAGTGAGTTTTTGGAAATGTATTGTCCATTAATGAATTTAGTGCTCATAATGACGAAGTTGCATGAAACATTCCGTACCCCGGCCTGTCGATTTGTGTCGGCAGTTGCTAGCTAAAACAGCATTATAAAATTACTGTCGTTAAAATTACCTGAAAATAAAAAATATACCCGGTTGCATGTTGTAACTACCGTCTAAAAACTTCGGAACATTTAATATTTTAGCAATTACTTATGAAAAAGCAACCTATACTAACACTGAGCATACGATCATAGTACAAAATCTATCACCGCGTCAATAACTGCAGTAGGATAATGAATACTTTGCAATATTAATATATCCGTTGAAATTGGTTGTACATAAGTAGTTTGTAGCCAACTGCTGACACACTTAAATAAACCCACCTTCGTCAAAAATATCGCCCAAAACAAAAATAACATCTGGTTGATGGACTGCAATCGCCGTTTGAAAACTTCGGTATATTTGCCATTCTCGCCGCAACTTATCGAACCAATGACCTGTACGAATTCCTAGTAAATGAGGATCCGATAAAATCATAGCGTTAACAACTGTAGATGAATGTTTGGCGTTTGGCCATAACTGACTACTTGGTGACGGCCAATCACATGCCAATATCACTGGATAATATATTAATAGTTCACAAAATACAAAAACTGCAACGATAAGCGATGCTAAAACAATGTATTTTTTAGAGCAGCTGCACAACATTGCTCAAATACAGATTATCCATTTCAAGAAAGACAAATCCATGAGGATAACATATAATACTACTTTATCCTTATTTTAGGGCAATGTATAGCAGAACCTAAAACATAAACACATAGAGAACGGCTAAACAATACAAACAAACGATTTTGCATTAAGCCAATGCCTTTAAAATACCCAATGACACTTTGATAAAATTAAAACCCCAAATTCTTAACTACCATTATATTTAATACGACCGAGATGTTTGTTCGTACGGAACGATTGAAGCCAACAGATTAAACTCTGCAGCAGTTACCTATGCAATTTTTTTGTCTGTCTCAAAACTCATAACTCACCGTCAAATGTACGAATTTTGAATTTTTTGATTAGATGATACACAAATATTCCTTTTGTGCAACGTTAAACAGCGTCCTCTTTTTGCGACAAAAATACGAAAAAATTCACGACAGGTTGACCGCTATGTAATTTTGGCCGTATGAGGATAATCTTTATAGGCTATAAGGTATAACTTTTGTCAGACCTATCGTAGCGGGAGCGGGAAATTGAGACAACTTCTCAAGCATAGATGTTACCACTGCTGTTCGTATTTTTACCAGAATTATTTTTGAGCTACAAGTCAAAGAGTAAAAATACATCCTCTGCAAAAAAGGAAAATTTTAGAACTTTTCCTGCTGCATGTGATGGTTCGATTTATATATAACGATATTAAGCATGATCGTCTTTTAAACGTCCTAAGAGGGCTTGCTTCAGGTATCCGTATGTGCTCCATTACCATTAAAATTTCAGCATATCTTCGATTTATTTGTTACAAAAAGGCTAGAATACACCTATAGGTTTTTGGGATGGCTTAATGCGGCTTTTTATAGTGACGGAGTGTAGTGGCCTACAGCCTAATGTAAACCGGCGCGTCAAGTCCTGGGTCCGCGGCCCCTAAAATTTTCGCCTAAGATTTATACTCGCGAATTTCCCAGACGTAATATTTCTCCACTTACACTTTCCGTGTTTCGATTTGAACATAAATGTAATGAAGCTCGTTGTCCCCTGTACGTAATGCTGTATATATTCTATCGTACTTAATGCATTTTAAAAGTATGGAAATGGATATAAACTGTTACTGTCGCACAAGTGAAATATTATAACCCCATCCTAAATGGACTACCGAGCTCGACCTCGGAGCCCGGCCAGGTTTCCGAAAACCACCAAAATTTGGGTCCAATGAAACTCTGAAATACAATGAAAGAATAGGTATTTGTGTATATGCAGCTAAATTATTACAGAAAGCGCTAAGCATAAAAACGGTCCTTGAAATTTTTATTTTTTCTTAAGTTGGGATTAGTAAATTTTAAGTCTCAGCATTATAAGACAAAGGTAGAAGAAATAAAAGATCGTATGGGTTTTGACAATTTAGTTACAGCTACTTGGACGTTTTAGTACGAAATTATACTAGCCTATAATGAAGATACATGCTTTTGTCTCCAGATTTTCAGATAGCAAGCAGCATTCTGAATGTTGAGGTTGGCATCATGCTTGGCACGCAGAGGTACCTGGCGCAAAAATATTTTTTGTGCCCCCGGATTCACAAAATATTGCCAGGCTAGCAAATTTCCACTACGTCCATTTTGTTATGATCTTAATTAGTATATCCCAAGTCAGGAGCCAGAAGCGAGTCTTCTGGGAAGAAGGAGGGTTGGAAACTGTTGTTCTCCATAAAATGTAGCCACTCAAGCCAATCACGAACAGTTCCTATGCAAACATATGTATAGATAACGCGTACGGGGCAACCGACGGAGTTATTAGTACATAACGTAATGCTAAGCTTGGATTTTGGGATGCTCGATCCACACATGCTTACAAGGGGCTTACCCCCTCCCCCGAGTAAATTACCCAACTACCTGGAGGCACTGTAAAGGCCGAAGCCATAGATTATGCTGATTTTGTGTGGTTGTCCAAGAGCCGCAATTTGCTATTGATGAGACTTTTAAACTCGAAATCAAATTAAAGACAAATCCAAGAAAACCGATGCATCATTAATACCACGGTGAATATAACTTTTATCGAAGTCACAAAATACGACCAAATTAGCCCAAAATTGTTTATTAAGTTGGGGTGGGGTGATGCGTAATGGGGATTGCATGAAGAGTTCACAACAAATCCACTAAATAGAACATCTACCCACAACAATATAAAATAATTGTCGACTTTTCTACACCTCTTTTCAGTCAAATTTTTAATTTTTATTGATACCTCAAGAGCCGACCTCCACTCCCACATTGGTACTCCACTGTCGTTCCTGGCATGGTATATGCGCATGCACCAGGTTATACCCAGTTCTTTACGATTGCGCTATATTCATCCACTCCTATTGTAATTCTTCGTTTTTAGTGACCTATGATTAATCAGATAATACTACCTATGATCTTTCACTGTAACACCCCTTAGTATTTAATATATTTATTTTTCTATTAATTCTCTGCACACCACAATTCTATTTAATTACCTGACCCTAAGGCCTTTAGATTTAAGCTAGATATTAACCCCTACGTTATGTAACGCATACCCGGTAGGAATGCACGAGTGTTATTTTATGAACTAGGTTGTGACAATAGTACACACCCTAGTTGGAAGATTGTCTGCGCAGGTGCTCCGGCACCCCTGTAGGAATGCTCAAAAGGTGGTAAATAAGGAAGGTAGGCTGCTTAAAATCGGTCGTGATGCTACGCCCAGAACTCGCCCCTGAAACTCAAGAAGTTAACCCCTTGTGAAGCTGAATCTGTGGCTAACTCGGCCGATATTGATTATCTTCTAATAATTATTTGCCACCATTTTTAGACCTTACGGCCTAGTTCTTTAAACCCGGAACACCTAACTTTTAAACGGAATTAATATCACATGGATAATAATATGATAGTATAATACTTACGTGTGATGTGATTCTAATGCCATGGTTGCCAGCTGAAAACCAAAAAGACTAACTTTAATAAGAAAGCCATAAAATAATCGTTTCATGCAATTCTTTTGCACTCCGTGGTTCTTTAGCGTTGCCACTCTTTTCGTTACTGTTGTTGTTTTTATACTTGCCCCTTTGTTATTGTTCTTTAAATCCTTTCAACGAATCTTGTTGATCATTTTGGGAAGGCGTGGATTCCGAGCGTTCCAATGTATCCGGTAGAAATACAACTGGTTTTCCTCCATTTCTCGCCCTTCCTGATCACCCTAGATTAATGCGAGAAACTCGACGCCTGGTAGGAACGCCACCTCCTCCACATCTACGCTTTATTGGAGCTGTTCGATCCTTGGGAATACGCTTTGTCACTTTTGCGTATCCAACGATTGTTGCTGCGCCTCATGGATACCTTGTAGGAGCTCTCCTTTAGTAAATCCTATGAACCAACTTTCTTCCGTAATATCCTTCCTGTTGTGGGTTTTTCCTTTGATATACCCGAATGCGATTCCATTATTAACCTACGTTACTTTGCCTTTGAATACTTCTTTGGTTAATTGTTTAACGTTCTTCATAGTTTCGAATCTTTGGTTTGGTGCTGTTCTGGATATTGGATCTGAGTATCTATTACTTCGATGTAATCGATCGGTATGGCCATTATTTCCGGCAAATTCTGTGTTTGTCGGGTTCTAATTTGCATGAATTCTGCTATCCATTCTTGGATATTTTTTTACGTACTGCCGTACTGCTTGTTGGTATTCTTCAGTGGTCTTTCACCGTGATCGACATTTATTCCGGATCTTGACCTCGGTATCGCTAAGTGCCGTCAGCATTTGTACTGTTCTTTCTTCTCTGGTCAGTGCTTCGTGGTGTAGCATCTCCATTGACTTATCTTGTACTTCGTTTGTGATCATTTTTGCTTCGGGTACTATTTCGATGTGTGACGTATTTATCTGTGTCTCGAAGTAACACACTTCACTCTACAGTTGATACTCCTGTAATTGTAAGCCATCTGGAAGTATCTCCGTCCATCGGAATACTTCTTCACCTGGTTGTTTGTTCGGAATATCATGTGGCATTTGTGAAAATTCGGTACTTACTGCTTGAACATGGCGTTCTGTTCTTTGAGTACTCCGTTAGTTTTCCACTTGTTCACTCTGGCTTCGTCCCGATTGCGTTTGTAAATGCAGTTCTTTTATATTGTCCTGTAATTCCTTTATTTGTTCTTCCACCGTTACTTCGTTTTGCGTTTCGGTTAATCGAACCTGAACCTCTGTTTTCGCTTCTCTTGCGACTGTTACCTCTTCGCCACATTTCTTAATTATTGTCATTAGACATTGTTCCTTGCTCGTTCTTGAACTTATTCACGTTGTCTTGCTAGCTCGACCAATTCTTGGGTGTTCTCGGTTTGATTTTGATGTAGTGCTTCTTCATTTTCTTGAATTACTTCGTACAAGTTGTTGATCTTTTCTTGGTTTCGGTGATGTAAACGGCTTCATTCCACGATTGGAATTTTCTTTTTCTTAAATTTACTATCGCAATTGTACTCGATAATAGTTTGTTCCGTCCAATGTTGGCATAGTGCCAGTTTTTGTTGTCATGGTCCGACACTTCTTGTGTTGGCATATGACTGTTCCTGTAGCCGGCGTATTCATGTTCGTGTATCTTTATTTGTTAATTCTTGTTTTCTTGTTTCCCATTGTTATTTAAACTTTCGAATATCCCTTGTATGAGTTCCTTACACCTATATGCGATACGTATACTCAATTTGGTACTTGTTTTTCCAAACTTTTTTGCTTCGATACTTTCGTTCACTCTTTCCAATTTTTAACTGAAGGCATTTTGAATCTTTTTAATTTCCGCCAGTACCTGTTGTCTTGATAGATCTGTACCAGGTCTATATATGGCGAATTTCTTTGCAGGATAGCTTAACGCTTCGGCCATCTTTTCGTCACTTGTTAATGGTTCGGCCATGATTAGTAATTGAATCGATTCCGTGGATTCTATGCTTTTTCTCGCTTGGTATTACAATCATTGCTGTTGTTCTGCTATCCATCGGTGATTCTTTTTCGGACGACAAACTTGTTGTTACCAACTTCGGGATCGACAATCCTCGTGCGATATACGTTAACTTTTCGCTTTAGACCCCACGCTTTGGTAATTCTACGGTTGTTGTAATCGTTGGTTCTGATGACCTGATCGTTATGGCTGCTGTATGTGGCAGTGTTACACATTTCTTTCCTGTCTCGTTCAATCTCCGTTATCGGTGTCGTTTCCGGAGCTTTCATAATATCGTTCCCAGGCTTTCTTGACTCTCGGAATTATTACGTTTTTTCTTCTTTCTCGGCATGTAGTTCGCTTCTTTGAGGAACTAATTTTTTTCTTGTCAATTTATGTTGTTGTAGCAATTTGGGCGCTATTTCTCGTTGTTCTTGTATCATTTGTAGACTTAGTCTTTTTCCACGATCCACCAATCCTTCTTCACTCGGTGTAATTGTTTCTTGTTGTTTCGCTTCCTCTGTCTGTGAAGCATCTTTTTGGTCATCTCTTATTTTCTTTCGAAAGGCTTGTTCGATCGGTTGCCACAACACTCTGTCTATCTTCTCTCGTCTTTTATATGTCCATTTCTCTTGTCCTTCTTTTCCTTTCTTCATAGTCTTCTTGAACTTGTTCCTTTTCTCTTTCATGGTTTCTTTTACATTTCCTTCCGTGTCCGCAAAACACCGTTTCGACCAAGTCATTGTACCGTAAACGAATTCTTGTTTTTGTTTCGTATTCATCCTTGATACGAGTTCCATGTTAAACCTATATTTCGCGGCTTTTTATTCGCATTTTTCAGTGACCGATTTGAGTTTTTGTAACCATGGCTCTATGCTTCGACTCGAAGAGTCTTCTATCCTTTGTAAACTTCTTTCTTTTTCTTTAGATTCCGCTTCTTTTTGTTATTGGTCTTGCGCTTGTACTGGGATGTTCTCTCCTTTTCTCGTACTTATGACGCCATCTTTCTTCAACTATCGGTACTTTCGATTCATGTTGCTTTCTTGTGGACGAATAATAGTATTTCGGCTCATATCTCCGACTTGGACCTTCTGAATTTCACGATCTTTGTCGACTATACTCGCGTCTTTGTTCTTTAAACTTCTTCGCACGATCAGATGAGAGTTATCGCATCAACTTTCTGTAGACTTGCGTCGAGAAGACTTTTGGTTGGCTCTTCGTGGTTCATCTTCCGCGAATAACTCGACTGTTACTTCACGCTTTGTTCCTTTGTGGTTTATTTGTCTTGATGTTTTTGCCACTTTTTTGTTTTTGGAGCTTCGATTTCTCAGTTATTCCACTAGCGACTTCGTATAATCCGCCATCTTTTTCTTCTTTTTCATATTGCTTCTGCCAATGGTAATTGTTCATCTCCCGTCACTGATGTGGTTAATACACTGTCTTCTTCTTCTTCTTCAATTTGCCGCCCTGGGACATAAGATTTTCTCCTCTGACATTACCTCTTGCGTCTTGCACCAAATTTCTGGTGCCTGACGCCAAAGACCCCAGCCAGAGGGGCCGCTAGCCATCATTGTGTTTTGAGAATTGTCGTGGTTGGCTAAGCCGCTCTGTTGGGATGTCGCATTTGATGGTGTTTCGGACGTCTGTCTCGATCCATCGCTGTCCGTTGCATCCGTGTGCTTGTCTTGTCAGGAGGTGTTACGCTCCTATCCGCTAACCACCACAGAAGACCAAGAACTAGGTCAGCTTAATGAATTGTCTGACATTATTTCGTCTTCTTAATCGAGCTCTTCTTCTGGGTATTGACTTTCTTACTGCGGCCTTTGATGTATTTCCATGGGTTCTTCCTTCGATCTTTCTTGTCCTTGTTCTTTTTCTGGTACTACGTTTTCGCCTTGTTGTTTCGTTACGGCCTCTCGAGGTTGTGTTTCCTGGTGATCCTCACCCGGTAGGAATGCAAACTCGCGAGGTCGCACAGTTTGTTGTTCCGTAGGTACCAAACTTTCATAAGTTCAAACTTATTTGATTTGTACTCGGTTGACCCAACTGTATTTCTCTGTACCTTGGTCGGTGCTCGCCCATACTTCGCAATCTTTGGTTCATTTGTTGATCTACGTTCTCGACTGTTCCGGCCTACTCTGTCAATGTCGCGAAAGTCTCGTCTTTCGTTACGCACTGACTGTTCCCGTTTAGCGTAGACTGTAATTTGTTCATGTGATTTGTCAGCGTCTTTGGCACGTCGATTGTTTTTTAGTTTCTTGAGCAATTGCACCACAGTTATTTAATTCTTCAGTGTTATCGCGTGCTACTACTTCTAAATATTCTTCCGCTTTTCCACGTATCTTTGCTTTCAGGATTCAGAATTTCTCCTGCTCTTCGTCAATGAGCCAGCGCCTTTCCCAGTTCTTTGCGGAATTCCACGAAGCTGCTCCCACCCTTTTACGCTTACAGGTTTGGAACTTCGTTCTTCATCTTGTCCATTACCGCTTGACCGATTGTTTGTTGGGTTGTATTCGTTGCTTGAAGCGTTTCTTTGGTTGCCAACTTGATCAAGGCTTCTATCAGTTCTTTGTTCATCGCCATTAGGTTGTTGTTGTGTTGGCTTTCGTTGTTGACTTGATTCGTTGTCGCCGTCGCAAAACTAAGACATAGCAAGAGCCTATTTGAACATTTCAGTGGAGAACCGCGAGATTATCTCGAATATGAACGGAAATTGTGTTGTGCCATTGAAAACTGGTTTAACGGAGAGTGTGGCCAGAGCTATGAGGAAGATCTCCGCACAAGTGAAGATGACCTCAATTGGGTGGAATGTGTCTATTGTCTCAAATGGTACCAATTCCGCTGTGTGAACCTGGAAAAACGCTCGAAACCACCTTTGTCGTATTGTCCAGAGTGTATTCGACGGTTGTCCACGTAATCTGGTAAATCTATATTTTATTTTCTTATACTTCTACTATTATCTCTTGTATTTTGCTCTATTTTGGTACAATAAATGGACAGTACTAGCAGGCCCACGGTAAATTTCAACATTGTCTTTCGGCACCATCGAATTAGGGTTTGTGTCACGTGCTCTTGTCAGTAATAAATGAGATCGTTGACAGTCCGACAGTCATCAGTCGCTGATTTGGGGTTACCACTGTCAGTTTTGTGTCGGTGTTCGGTGTGAATCTACGACAGCTGCTCACGCTGGTAGGATTTATGTTTTACCAATGCATAGGAGAATTGAGTGCAAGTCAGTCATTAACTAGTGGCTAAGTAAAAACGCATGGACCAGTGGAATAGAAATGGTTGGACGTAGTGGTTGCATGTTGATGCCAGAGCACAAATAGTATGCGATAGGCATTATCAGCCACCTATCTTATGGAGTGTGTAAAAACCTGCCACAACCAGCAACTTGAATTCCGAAATGCGCTGGGGGAAAATATCGGGAAACGCAGGAATAGGACACGTTTAATGTTTGCTGGCGATGGTAACCTTCTAAGGCTCGACGAAAGATTAATCACAGTGGTATTATTATACCACTGTGATCGATCCAAAGTGGTTAGCTTATGCCGAATGTTGACGAAGTACTGCAGCTGCTACCTTTCAAGTCGATATTATTATTGAGGGAACCATCTTTTTTGATGTGATGGCACTTGGTACAGATGATTGTGGAATGTTCGAAATTTGCGTTTTAACCAGCCGTTTCCTTACGCAAATTCGATGGATTTACAAGCTGCTGTAGGTGGTTGGTACAGTTTACGATGATCTTCTATCGGTTTACGGTACGTAATTAAGACGTCTTCGGCATCTAATTGAACCAATTGCACGAATATTCCGAGAGTTTACTACGCATGTGCGTTTAATGCCGATGCAGTGTCGAACCACCGTTGTTACCCAAAAAACATCGCAGAAAAGTGTCTCAGTGCACTGGCTATTGGCGGCAAAAGGGACAGTGGGGTGTTGAAAAACAGCAGTTTATAACAAATTACTGAACAGGATGACGGCGAAGCTGTTTTTGTTATCGAACCAGAAGATAATATATAACGTGACACGGACCGGCCAGTTACAGCTACACCTGCGCAATTGAACCGTCAACACGTCCCAAATATGGGTTTGGATACGATTGATTTGGATCATACGCCTATTGGCGATCACGGAATTTGAACTGCGATACAACCGCGACTATATCCCAGGAGAGATGAATTCGAGTGGTATGAAAAGCGAAACAACGCCGAGTTGCGCGCAGTCGACTCTGCTCACGTATACGACGGTACCAATATGTCATGGCTGGACCAGTAGATGAAACGGAAATGGGATATAGACAAGAAAATATTTTTGAAGAAGAGATAGATCAGTGGGCCATTCAGTTGGGAACCGAAAGGTTACATCCTCGCGAAATTCGCGGAAAAATGGCATTGGGTTACAACGCCCACTACGGTGCAGCTCTGTGTTATAAATCGACCACCTCTGTTGGAACGTTTGCATCGTATGGTGTTACGAGAAGAGACCGTTACCTCTAATACCTCGTTAGTTGCCACAACGCCTCCTACGGCTCAGTCGACGTATACTGTGTCAGATGAACCTGTGCGAATGCCTGAATTAGCAACAACCACTGTTGATCCAGTGGATCCTACTCGATATCATTTTTATTGGGTCCAAAGTGAGCAGATTGCTTGTGAAAACCAATGTAAATGCCAGGCAATTGCAGTTTGGCGGCGTAAGAGCCTAGCTGATCTTATTGTGATTAACGTAGCATCCGAACATACTACAGAAATATCTAGTACCACATTGAAACACCGTTGCGAATTTTGAGCATGGAACAACGACAAAACCAGTACGAGAGACGATAAGCCAGCCCACATTAACCAGAAGTCGAGCTGAATACAAACCTGCTCCGCCAACGACGTCGGCTCAAGTAGAGATGATGACACGTTCCACCAAATCATGTTTTTATGTTGATATACGAATTGATTCGTATAAATTACGTGGATCAGTGGATACTGAAGTTCAAACTCCAGGAAATCTATGAAAAAGCCTTTAGTCGGTACAAGTTGAATTCGGAGGTACTCCAAGTATTTGCTTTCGATGGTTTCCCAGCTAGTAAGACACTGGGATGGTTTGAAGCACTCGTATATTTCGGGGATCAGTCCCAGTACGTGAAAATTCACGTTGTACCTGACATGATGGCCGCCATTGTTATCGGTGATGACATGACACGAGAATTCCAAAGCACGATTGAACGAAACTGGTCCAATACATCGATACAACTAATTTCAATGGACAGAGTGTCAAGGTAGAGTCAGACCTAGACACTCGATTTGAACGGCCGATGATTCGTTCTAACGCCGTCATCGCAGTACAAGGAGGCATTATTTGGTCATCAGGCACGAATTTGGAACAAAGAGCGTATAAATTGAAGGTTGATAACGTCATGAACCGCATCAAGGAAATTGTGGATACAGTTTGTCACATCGACGGAAAAACCAATGACGACCAATCTCGACTATTCCAAGTAGTTACAAACAAGACTTAGATTCGAGAGAAAGAAGCTAAGTGCTCGTATGGAGAATTGGCAGCAGAAATACCCCACGGCAAAGAATTTGAATTGCCAAAATGGGTATCTATAAAACAAGTTGTCGTTACCAAGACGAAACTCGCCCATTGGCACGGTTATTAGCAGGTAGCAGCGACATTTTCGGAAATTCTACGAAACCAATAAGTCGAACGTATGTTTTGCGACATCCTATGGATACAGGAGACATCAAAGTTATACAATAACGAATGCGACGTGCCCCTTACGTGCATCGCGGGGAAATTTCTCGACAGGTCCAGGCTACGCTGGATGATGCGATTCAGCCCTCGATGAGCCTGTGGGCATCTCCTGTGGCCCTTGTCAGGAAAAAGACCGGGGTTAAGAGATTCTGCGTCGACTATCGTATGTTAAATGACGGAGTAAAAAATACAGTTTTCCCTTCCACGAATTGACGATACGCTGAACGCCCTCAAAGGTGAAAAGTATGTCACGACGTTGGATATAAAATCTGGTTATTGGCAAGTGGAAATAGAACCTGAGGATGTCGAAAAGAGTGCCTTAATTTGTCGACAAAGCTGATTCGAATTTAAAGTAATGCCTTTCGGATTGACCAACGCGCCCACCACATTTCAAAGAATGATGCAAATCGTTTTGTCAGGCTACCTCTTATAATTTTGCCCATGTTATACGTATCGATGATGTCATCATTTTTTCGCCCACATTCGAAGATCACTTATGGGGTATCCAACGCGTGTTTAATCGTCTTCGTGACGCAGGTTTATCTATTAAGGGCAAGAAACGACGGGAAGTACTGTTCTTATGCCATGTGGTGTCGGAGAACGGAATTTATCCGATTCAGCGAAAGTCCAAAAGATATTGGAGTGCGAAAGACCTCAAAACGTCACGGAAATACGTTCGTTCTTAGGAAAATACCATTACCTGAATTGACAAAAGGGCCTAGTAAATGCAATTCGGCAGAGTCTCGCTGAGCAGAACAGTGCCAAATTGCCTTTGATAAGCTAAAAGTGCCATTAACCACAGCGCCTATGTTAGCGTATCCGAACGCGGTGAAACCATTTCGGTTGTACATCGACGCTACTAACGAAGGTGTTGAATTCATCTTAACACAAGGCGGTGATGATGGAAAAGAACGAGTAATTCATTACGGAGGTCGGAAGTTCCATGACGCGGAAACGAGATATAGCGTGACTGAAAAGGAGGGCTTTGCCGTAGTACTAGCCATGGTGCAATTTCGGCCATATTTACTGGGTAGGTTTACAACAATCGTGACGAATCACGCTCTCCAAGTACAAATTTTAAAGAAAACCCGATCCATCGATTTGTTAATACCACGTTTGTTACGTTTTGTAACTAGAATCCAAGAATTTTACTATGAAGCAGTGCATGAACCGGGTAGGCAACACCTTAAAGCTGATACAATATTACGTCCGCCGATATTGGCGTCTAAACCAAGCAAAGAATCGGTTCATAACTCTGAAGTAGACCAGAAACAGGATAAAACACACCGCGATGAAGTCTTACCGAAACGGGAAGCGAATCTCATAAAGATTGTAGGCATAAGTCCGCCTCAGGTAATTTGGTATAGTGCCACAAGGCATTAACTAGCTAATCTTCATCAATAAAAAATTAAATAAAATTATTTAACAGTACATATGTAATAAACATCACTGCAATAGCGCGGACGACTATCTGTGCAACGCAAAACCAAGCCTGACTGAAACAACACTAAAACTTCTTAAAAATATGTTAGCTAAGCTTAAAAATAAATGGATTTTATACAAATTAGGCGAGTTTAAGTTAGGAAATAAAATTTTAAATAAAATCCAATGTTTTGAAAAGTATGTTTTTAGGGACCGATAAGTAAATAAAAATGTGAAAAGCCAGAACTTTAAGGTTTTTGAAGCCCCAGTATCCTACGGGACCCCCGACACAAATCACATATTATTATGTTTTTATAGTTCAAAAAGGGCAGGTGTTGATGGTATTTTTATTATGACGTTTATCGGATTATAAAATGAGAAGAGATTCGTCACTCGAAGATGTGGAATTCGTGCGCATGGCCAGAAGTATGCCGGTGGGTATATTTAGATGACCGTCGAAAATCGGGAGGTTACACGATTTGGAATTCCCACGGTTCAGTTTGTTGCAGTCGATCTTTTCTTCATAATCGATATAAGATGTCGCCAAAAATAATAAATCGATGTTCATGTGTTACCATCCATTTCCTTTCGAATTCAGGAATCGTATCTAAGAATTCATTATTTTCGATGTAATATTTAAACGAATGGATACATGGTTCTTCATTTTGTGCTCCTATCAATTGATCAGTTGTCCATGGTAGTTCTAACCGAAAATATTGTGAATATATTTCTGCCTTTGTTATTTCAGGTTCTTCTGGTTCCTCCGGTTGATCCAATTCCTCCTCCGATTATATCCTTTCTTGTTGTTCGATTTGCGTCGTTCTTTGTTGATTTTCTATTAATGGTTCCACTTGGACTCTTTTTCTTGGTTGTTTCCGCCTTTGTGATAACGGCTGTTCAGTTCGTTTTTCGTCGTTAAAGAGTTCGAGTATACTATCTCTTCTTCTGATGTTTCGTATATATCGCTTGTGTTGTCGACCTGTGTTGGCGTCATTGGTATCAGCATCGTCCATGGTTGCGTCAATTGCTGTTGTTGCGGTTGCCGTAATCGTATCGTTTGATTATTCTACCGTTGTGGGCGCCATTGTATGTATGGTCTTTGTGTCCTCGGTTGCCACGTTCGTTGATCAGTATTTGGTCTTATTTGAATGTGGTTAGATTGATATGATTGAATCTATCGATACTTTGGTCGTTGTTGCTTCGTGCGTTGTAGTCCTTCAGTCATTTGTCGATCCAACTGTTCGAGTGCCTCTGTTTTTCTGATAATGTTACGGAAGTTTCTTCTTTTCTTGCACATAAGCGGTCCCGGATTTCATTCCTTAATCCTGTTATTAGTGCTGACTTGAGGACTTCTTTGACAATTGACTCGGGCACACCTTTCGTGGTTATGTTTAGTGCTGTGTAGACTCGTAACTCGACTACGAAGTCTTTGACTGTTCTTGTTTGTCGTAAGATTTGCAATTTATTCATGTGATCTGTCAATGTTTTTGGCACATCGAATCGTTCTTTAAACTTCATGATCAATTAGTTATAGTTATTTAACGCCTTGGCTTTTTCAGTATCATGACTTCCAAGTATTCTTTTGCTTTTACTCGCATTTTTGCTTTGAATACCCGAATTTTTTCTTGTTCAACAACGATGCCATCTTGAGCCGGGGTTTTTCGAATTTCTTTGCGAATTTTTTCGAAGTTCGTTTCGCCATTATACGGTTGTAGGTTCTGTTCTTATTTTCCATTTTGACCATAATTGCTTGGCCAACTGCTTGTTGTGATGCGGTTGGTATTTGTGGAGATTCCTTGATTGCCACCTTGATCAACGCTTCAATCAAATTGTTGATTCATTGCTATTAGGTCATAATTTGATTCACTGTCGCTTGCTGTGGCTGTTGGCATTGGTAAACATATGGTGTTGCCGTTGAAAGTGGTACTTCAGGATTATCGAATTGTTCGTAATGAATGGCATCTGGCTGCGTCGTGGAGCTATTGGTGTTGTACCATAATGTTGATGTGTCCAGCTTTGCATTGCACCGGTTGTATTCCTTGATATTGATTCCACGTATTCATTGTTTGAAATGGACCACGGTTCATTGTCATATAAGGATTCTGCACTTGATTGTATGTATTCGTCATTTTGGTCGTACCGTCGTTTGTTATTATTTGCGGTACTTGTGCTTGTAATCGGCTTGTGCTTGGCTCATATCGTATGATCTTACATTGAATTGTTCACAATTTGTGCTGAGTCGATCGCCGTTTGTATTGAATCGGCTTTGGTTTATGTCAGCTCGTTCTTTATGCGCTCCAAATTGACTATATTGTTCTCCATTTACGTTGGCTTGCCGGTGATTTACGCTGTATCGATCTAAGTTTGCACCAAATGGGTTGCTATTTAAGTCGAATTGACTGAAATTTACATGGATTTGCCCATGATTTGCGTCAGTTCGTGCGCCTAATTAATCATTGTTTGAGTCAAATTGATCAATATTTTCATTGCTTTGCGCTTGGATCATACCGCATTGGTCTATATTTACGCCACTTTGGTTTTGATAACCATTTTATCGTGTCGGGATTGCCCCGAGCTGGTTTTGAGTTGCGTCCGCTTGGCTTGTTCCTCGTCGAATTCTATTTGTGCCACTTTGGATTTGATTTACTCCACTTGTTTTATTATTCGCCATTGATTGTTGTTGTTGTTTGATATTTGCTGACTTTAGACTGCTCCGTTTCATATTGATTATTCCTTGATCATCGGTCGTGGTTGTTGTTTCTTGTATTTGTTCCGAGTTATTATTGCTCGGCGGTATTGTATATATTTGACCCAGACCGAAGGGCCCATAATATTCTACGCCTTGTATTACGATTTTTGGTCGATAATCATTTTGGTCGAGTACGGAGTACGATCAGCGGCTTGAACTGATTGGTATCCAGTCGCTCAGTTGCCGCCGCGTTCGGTCCGACCTAATACTTCTTCATAAAATGGTACATAATCTGGTTGACTACGACTGGGGTAGGTTGGTCTCATTGGCGCCTGTTGCTAGTTTACGCCGGCACTTCCTGGACTTCCGAGTCGATCAGCTTCCCCGTCACATTTATCGCAAGTTCCAGCACGCCGTTCGTGTAATAAAGGTGTGGAACAACCTGTCGGAATTTGTTGTAACAGCACCTACCACTGAAATGTTTAAATGCAGTCTCCATGACTCTGAGTTTTTAAATCGCTTATGACACGGCGGTCTGCCTGCTGCTCTCACTTCTTTCAGCATACTACTGCATCAAATGCCGCTGTCAATGAAGCGGGTATCATTCTGGCCTCCCTTTGTGACGTAATGGTACAACGCAAGACTTGCAATGGCAACGGGTCGGGCGGTGAGCATTGTTGTTTCGTCGTCATCGGTATTTTTTGATTCCGTCCTCTGTTGTGCTAACGGGATTTCTGGTTCGTTAAGACCCATGCTTTGGCATAGTTGCAATTCTTTCGTTAAAGTTGCATGCCTCGCAATAAATTGTAATTGTTTTTCTTTTTGTCGTTGTAACATTTGTATCTTTTCCCGAATTTCTTTTTCCGGATCTTTTATATTTGGGAACAACTCTTCTAAGCTTGGTTCTTCTTGGAACGTATCTGTATACGTTTCTTGCAAGTTTTCCTTTTTGTTTTGTTGTTCTTTTCGGTTCCGGTGTATTTGGATCGAACTCTCGCATTATTTCCTCAAGTTCTTTTGTCGTGTTATTCGACATTTCTTATTCTTTGCTCTCGGTATTTTTTGGTTGACTGACAATTCTTTTTGAACATTTGCTCTAGGTGGCGTTCTTTGGAATGACATTTTTAATGTTTTTGAATTTTAGGGTAGTCTTGCGTAACTCGTCCTAATTATGTGGATTAATATTTTTTACTACAATATAAATAAATTCTATTTTGGCTTCTGCCTTATTTGTGATTAGGGTCAGTTTTAATTTTCGAGAAAAAATGCTGACCAATTTTATTGAGCGGAGCGAAGCGAAGCGTTTTTGTTTTCTGTCTGGGATTAAAAAGGTCGATGTCCGTCCGTTCGTCAGTTCGTTCGTTCGGTCCGACGGATCTCAAGAGCCACTGAACTGATTTTATAAAACTTTTTTTGAAAGCCTATGATGTCAGAGTGTGCACTTGATATTTGGGATTAAAAAATTTTGAGTGGTTGATCAGTGATTAGCAGGGAGTAACCGGAATTCCGGTTCCGGCAAAATCGCGTTCCGGTTGCGGTTCCAGCAAAGGGCAAAAACCATACCGGAACCGGAATTCCGGTTTAAAAATTTTGTTTGAAATTTTCCACGTTTTTTCTTCATCGTGTAATCCAAACATATGTTACATATATTATACAATGATCAAGCTATACAACCAAGCAAAAGAAAAGATTAACTAACCAATTTGCCGTATGAAACGTAAGTAAGGCACATAATTAGAGCAGGAATTTTTCATAATAACCTGCAGGAGTTTGTTAAATCAAAGCCAGGTCGATGCTTGTAGCAGCTATTTTACACATCCAGAAGTCTGTGGGATACGTTTGAATTAAACCGGTCCAACTCGGTAACAGAGCATGGCTTACGCAGAAGTACTTAGGGTATGCTTGGCTAACATAAATTGCGTCAAGCAGCCGCCAGTGCGCTTGTTAACTTGGTAAATCAGTCTAAATTGAAGTAAACTAACGTTATCTGCAACGCAGCTAGAAACTCTTTCTTGGCAATGAACTGTATTTATTGAAACTGTGCGAGCAGCATCACAGTGTGTCTCATTTATAGCATTGTGATTAGAAAGTTATCATCATGATCTAACTGACGGGCACTGTTTGTCCAACGCTACCCTAAACAGTGTCCCTGACCACTGATCAGAAAATTACCTTAATCTATTATTTTCTCTTAGAATCATATAAACCAATAATTTTAAGTTTCCTATAGAAGAACATGTAACAAACGTATATGTAGTAAAGGGAGGCGACTGGAGACAGAGCGAAAGTATGTATTCTACGGTCCAAGCTTTGTAAGCACATTCGATTTGACGCAGTATACGCAATGGTGTATAGTGGAAGACATTTTTTGCTCTGAATGCCCAAGAACCGACATATTTGATCAATAAATAAACATTATTAGCTTCCTCAGTCTCTTTAAAGTTTCAGAAAGGCAAAATACCATCGCCATACATTAAGTTTAATGTAAAAGTTATTTTTAATGCATTTTAAATCCACTATACCTTCATTTCTTCCATCATCTGTTATACTATATATAAATTTCGAAGACCAGGTTCCGGTTCCGGTTCCGGATCCGGTTTACATAGACGGTTCCGGTTGCTGGTTCCGGTTCCGGTAAATTTCGGTTCCGGTTATTCCCTGGTGATTAGCTAAGTAGTTAAGCTTATGCAGCTAAAATAGAGAATTTTGCAATATTTGTGTTATTTATTGAAACAGAATCGTTTCGAGAATCGTTATAGGGTTTTACAGGTTACAGGGTCGAAGAATTCAAATATAATATTTTTACCAATGATAAAGTCCTATGCAATGTAGTAATTTGAAGAACATAAAATTGAGTACATTCGTAATGCCACAGTCCAAGCTCCGCTCACAGATGTAGTACCACTACCGACTAGTTTTACTATTGTTTCCCGCCTTTACACGATATCGTGGTCAGCATGTTATCTTTTTATTGTTCAACAGTGGTAGGGGTGGACGGTATTTTTATTATGACAGCTATCGGATTATAAAATGGGAAGGAATTCGTCGCTCGAAGATGCGGAATTCGTACGCGTGGCCAGTAGTATGCCGGTGAAAATATTTAAACGTACTTCCTTAGCGCGCGTTGTTCTACCTCTGCGTACTTTTATTTCGCATGACGCTGCGGCGGGTCTACTTCGAATTACTCGATATATGATTTCAATACAGACCCAAGAAAGCCAAAGTCGTAGAATGTTTATTCGAAATTAGTATAATACTTCAGCAAGATTATACACCGGTCTGACTTGTGCCAACTCAAGCACCACTAATTCAACCACATATGCCTTGTTATCTATGAACGTTTTGGCCACTCGGCTCGGAAAAGCACTGTTATGTTTTCGCTTAGATTTGGATCCGTTTTACTTCCATTTTGGTCGAGTGCGCCTTGGCTTCCAACTTTCTCAAACTCAGGGTTGAGCGCACTATTATTCTGAATAGTTGTTTGGTAACTTATCGTTAGGTTAGGTATTGATTACTTTTCCTCTTATGAGGTTTGTACGAAGCCTTCCGGGCGGCTAGACCTGTACGTTTATTTAAGTACCTTAACCTTCTCCTTAGATTTACACTAATAGTTTCCTTAAGTGTTTTCGTCTTGTGAGGTTTGTACGAAAACTTCCGGACAGCTAGACCCGTACGTTTATTTAAGTATATACCTTAACCTTTTCCTTAGATTTACACTAATAATTTCCCTATAGCCAACAGTATCTGGACGGCATGCTGAAAGATCCTAATTATTGAGTTCGCTTGTGGGTTTGTACGAAGCCTTCCGGATGGCTAGACCCGTACATTTATTTGATTACGTTATCCTAGGGTCTTAGATTTACACTAGTACTTGCAGTTATTTTAACGTTCCCGCTTCCGGACGGCTACCAAGGCCCGATCTATGATTAGTAAGTGGTTATATTTTATGGTTACGCTCGTGCACACTCAGTTTAATTTGGGTATTTAATAAGAATAATATAACTTATTATAGAAATAAGGTACCTATTTGTGAAGTTACTTTGATCACTCAACGTTAATTCTTGTAGAATGAGGTTCAATCACTCCACAGATAATGAAATAATTCGTACCTTGTTGGGTTTAGGAATTAATGTCCGGTACTCAATTACCGAAGACAAAATCAGGAAGCAAGATTGTAAAGAATCAACGTATAAGCCAAAATTCGAAACGAAACCGAGAAAATCACTATCACTAGGTTTAAAAGCTTTTGAATTCACTTCATGTATTAGCTAAGTAAGCGTAAGTTAAATAAAAACAAAAACAAACGTCGATAGATAATATGTGAAATATGCTCAAAGTCGTGGGTAGATATCGTCGTAGTACTACTTCTCAGATAGTCGAAATAAAACCAAAGTCGTGCGTACTAAACCAGAATAGGCGAAAACCTTAACTCGGCAGACGTTAACGCTAGACTGAATAGAAAACAGAACAAAATGCTAACTCATGTTAGCTAAATTAATTAGAGCTAATTATGCAAATTATCACTAATTGAAAACAAAAAAAAACAAAACTATAAAACAAAAACGAAAAAGAAAACACAAGGGGAGGGAGGGATATATATAATAGATAATTTGGTGACCGGTGTTTTTAGGTAATTTTGGGGCTTTGGTGCGGGTTTGGACCGGAAACCCCCCTGGTAGGCTGGTAAACCCCTAACACCTGGGTGGGTGTTATATTATTTTGTTTTGTTGGGGGTTGGGGTTGGATGGGGATTTTTCTTATGTCCGCTATCGGAATTCAAAAGGGGATAAGATTCGTCATCAGAAGATTGTGCGGTTCGAGGTGTGGCCAGTAGAATGCCGGTGGGAAGTTTTGAATGGCGCGCGTCTTTCTTTTTGTGATCGGTACTCTTGCTCTATATTTCGCGATGCGGTGTGATCCTTGCTAGGCTCTATTGCTCGAGTTCCAGATATTCGGTCAATAGACACGGGTATATAAGGTTTATTGCAACGCACGATAAAATATTAGAATATTGTTGTCGCACCCGTAAGTCACTTGCGGCACTATTTTTGAGAACCGCATTCAAATCGTAATACTGTCCTAATAGCTCGTGATGAAAAGCCGCGGCACCATTCTTTAGTACCGCATTTTTAGCTCACAAATGTCTTTAGGTAAAACGTCAAAAGCATTACCTTGTGCCTCGTATTGAAAATGGTAGTACTATTCTTTAGTACGTACTGGATTACTTTTAGGGCACGATTATGTTCCACCGACAATGCTTTTACTATTCCACGCTAGGCTTTTGCACAGTCTACACCAGGCTTATGTACAGTCTGGCTTCTTGCTATTCACGTACTTTGGCCACTGATTTCGACTTACTCGATGATCCATTTTTAGAACGTTAGCCTTTAAGTTAAGTTAAAGCTGCCGAATGCTTGGCCTAGTCCTTAACCCTAAATTATTGCAACTAATGTTTAAGGGTTATACCTGAGCGATACTGGTTGGGGTTTAGGTTATCTAGTATTTGAATAAGTTCCCTTGTGGGTTGACACAGCGACACCGGACGGTTGGGTGCGATTTTTTGAGTACTTCAACCTAAGCCTTACATTTACGCTAATACTGCCAGTTATGTTAAACAGGACGACACCGGAAGGCTGCCGAACCACGTTATTAAAACTGTACAGTAGCGGTCGACTAATATGCAGTTGGAGTTTCTTAGTCCATACGTCCTACCGGACGAGGAATCGTGTGGGGAAATTCCTGCCCGATGGCCACCGATCCAGGAATGACAAAAGGGATCTACGGTAGCTCGAGGAGGTTATCTTTTTCCACGCCCCTCACTCGCACGGTCTTCTCAAGAATAATACTACTTGATTCACCGACAATGGACACTGCCGATATCACAAGTAGTACTACGAATCAATTCAGATCCCACCTCTACTCTATCCCTGGAATATCTCACTCGACATACCGGGGCCGAAGTTTTTAAAATATTACTAAGCCTAGTACGTTATACTAATCTATCGCCCCTAAGAAGTGTTGTCGCCACTTGCTCACGATTTTCTAAGGAAAAATAATAACACTAATTAAAATAGTACTTGGGTTAAGATTACTTATTTGTGTCGCTGCTCATAAAGACTCGACGCTTCTGGTTCACCTATAACATTCGGCAAACTCCAGGAGTGTTGGGGCTGGTGCCTTTTTCAACACAAAATTTTTCTTTTTCTTTTCAATAAAGGACGCCCCCACCCACACCGCTCTGGTATTCCCCGTCACCCTGGTATGGTATATATGGCGTAATATACCGTATGTATGAATATATATTATATATAATATAACCCTAGCTAAGTAATTTATAACTTACTTAAAACTAACTATGATAATATTTATTATAACTTATTTATAAAATCCCCACAAGTACCCTACTCTTCCCCAACCTAAATTAAATACCCCCAAATCCCCCAAAACACTCTTTTTCTTTTTCCCTACTCTTTTTCCTATAATATATACCTCACCCACCATTTTCTTTTACCCAAAACCAAAATCTTACCCAAAATCCATTTTTCTCCTATTTCCCATTTTTCAACTAAAATTCAACTACGCTCCTTCTCCCAATATGTACCTAACCAATACCCTCCAAAATTCAATATTTTCCCCCTCACCCCTTCTGCTAAAATATATAAAATTCCCCTTTCCCCTCCTACTTCTTTACATAAAACCCTCCTTTCCCGAAATCACCATTTTTCCCCTTTTCCATAATTTCTTTTAATACCCCTAACTTCATCAATACCCCTCCCATACCTACCATTTTTAATATCATTTTCCCCTCTACTAACCTCACCCCATATATATCCTACAGCCTTCCCTTTTTCTATTTTTCTATAAACTTTCCTTTTTTTCACTTTTTCCTCATTTTTCCTTCATTTTTCAAATATCCCCTATTTCATCAAAACCCTACCAACCTCTCCCAAATTTTACCCCTTTCGCTGCCGAGCCCGTAATTTTACGGGCATGCAGTTTTCAACAATCTTGACGGCCCGTAAATTTACGGGCTGTCGTAAATTTTAAAGATATGTCAAAATATATGTCCGGCGCACGTGTGAAAACTAAACGATACATGTGGCGTGTAGCAAAAGTATCACACTATCACTGGTTAAGGAGATCATGGATGTTCAGCCTGGTGATGGTGAACCGCTATCGTCCATTCATCTACAGATTTTTCTATGTAAGGACATATAATATTGGTGTAATATATACAATAACGTACATGTTTAACATGATAAACGTATATCTGCTATTTTTTTCAGTGTTTAACGACAAAAAAATCAGTACTCGTTCGTAAATACCAATCATGTCTAATACTAAACTTTGATTCGGACAGTAGTTTATTTGATTCGGAGAGCGACTCATTGCCATCATCCGACTCCAGCGATGATCCTGAGCCAGCTGAAATCGGGGCAGGTGAAGACACGGCGTTTGGGTTGGAGTCTGAGGACGATGAACCGCTGGAGGCCAATACTGTAGACCTTAGCCGTGCATGGCGGCAAGAAAACCTAACACCAATCCCACTTGTTTATTTGAAGCAGCGGTCAATTTTGGTCACAATTCCGCCTGACACGGACATGTTCTTCTTCTTCTCCAGGTTATTCACAGATGATATTATTGACTCAATAGCATTGGAGACGAATAAATACGCCGCAAAGTATCTTCGAGAAAACAAAATAAAGATAACCGGTCGTACACGTTTAACTGAATGGCGTGATACGGATCGCCGTGAAATGCGCGCCTTTCTGAGACTTAACCTACTAATGGGAGTGATCAAAAAGCCGACGATCGAAATGTACTGGTCGACCAGCGATTACTTGCAAACCCAAACAGTTACAACGCTATTATTTCTCGAAATCGGTTTCAGCTGCTGCTAAAGTTTCTGCATTTCTCGGATCCCTCGCCGGAGGACAGTAAAGATCGCCTCTCTAAGATCGAACCCTTTATTAGGGTGTGGCATCAACGGCTGCGGAAGTTCTACTATCCGGGTCGCGAATTATGCATCGATGAATCTGTTATGCTATGGAGGGGCAGACTTATTTTCCGGCAGTATATTCCAAATAAAGCGCACAAATATGGCATAAAGATCTACAGCATCTGCGAACCAAACGGAGTTGTTCTTATTACTTTGGTCTATACCGGACAACGGCAGGCGTCGCCAAGTGACCTAGGCCATGTTGGCGATGTTGTGACGAAACTCCTACAACCCTTTGTGGGCAATGGCCATCATGTGTATATGGACAATTCCTACAATTCTGTATCGCTTGCAGAACGGCTACTTGATGCTTGCGTGCATACGTGTGGAACACTGCGAATGACAATTGAGAACTATAGGGTATGAGAAGAGGTATCACTTTGAATAACTCAAATGATCATGATTACTTGTGCAAGGATGTTTACTACTAATCTCGCTTATGAGCTACATTACAATTTGATAAGTTCGCAAGATCGGTGCAGCTGAATTTTAGAAAATAGCTTTTGAGATTATGTAACACCTAATCGTATGGATGTTTGTTACGAAAATGTCATGATTTTGTTATGTATTACATTAGTTTGCTTCGTCGTGTTATGTTCGTGTAAACATGTGTTTTTCATTAATTAGATGGTGTTTTGCCTAGTGTCATTGTTTGCGTTTTACTGTTTCAACCGGGACTACTTAACTGGATAGAGGAGCGATAGCGTCTGTAACGCTGATATAATGCCTCCATATATCTCGCATCGAATATGTTTTCCCGTAATTTTACGGTCTTCGCGTATGGTTAATTCCTGGCAGTTTGAAAGTTGTCGAGCCGCAAATTTACGGAGGCCGTATTTCAGCGTATTTTGACTGGATTTTTGACGTAATTGGATTCCATATTAATCATTTCATGATTGGACGGAAAATTATGCAAAAACTACCAACACAATTTTTTTAAAAAACGCCAGCCCGTAAATTTACGGGCCCGGCAGCGAACGGG